>LZPO01018361.1:21041-32730 GCA_001675575.1 Neotoma lepida | reverse complement strand
CTCTCCAATTGTCTCCAGTAGGCTGGCACATAAGAAACTGTGATTGCCTATATTTATAATTTCATACTAAATGCATTCAAAGAGTTTTTGTGTGCATGAGAAGAGGGGAAGTCATACTCTGTCCACTTTTCTTCTAGATGCTTTGGGTTGTCTCATGAAAATCCTACTGATATAGAGGACCTTGTTTTCTTGGTTTCCTCCATCCACTCTGGCACTTACACGCTTTACACATCCGCATCTGAGGGGTTTCCTGAGCCCTGAGGGGAAAAATTTGATGGAGACATCCCATTTAGAGCTGAGTGTCCCAGTGCCTCTTACTCTGCATAATGCCTGGCTGAGAGTCTCTGGACTTGTTCCCATATGCTGCAGGAGGAAGCTTCTCTGATGATGGCTGAGCAAGGCACTGCTGACACATGAGTATAGCAGACTATCACCAGGAGCCATTTTATTGCTCTCTATTTTTTAAAATTTTGAACAGTAGTATTTGGTTTACCCTAGGTCCCTGGCCTATATGGCCTGAGGATCTTGGTCACCCAAGCAGTGTCAGGTATGTATTCCATCTCATAGGGTGAACCTTCAGTCAAATGGGATATTAGTTGGTTACTCTAATAAACTTTGTGCCAGCATTGTCCTAGCATATCTCATAGTCAGGACACCATTGTAGGTGAAAGGTTTTCTAGCTAGGTTGGTGTTTATATTTCTCCTTTGGTAGCATTCCTGTACCAAAGATGCTAGCCCATAGGAGTGAAAACTCTGGGAAAGCACCAGCTCAACTTCTCCATGTTCAATGAATTGTGTAGGTGTTGTCTTCAGCAATGGTGCTTTACTGTCAGTTTATGGAGAGCAACCTATAGTTTTGGCAACAGCCTGATAGTTTGGGGATTCCCATGGAACCCCTTTGGCCAACAATTTCAATTAGAAGTAACTGGATCCAGGTACTGGAAACTTCATTTGATCACAAGAGATGTCCAGTTAGGTCTCTGTATCCTCCATTATTTGGTGATTTCATTTAGATTACCTTTATGAATATATGTGTTAGGAAGCCTCTACTGTATTAGGTGTCCATACCACCCCTCAAATGGCCCTTAATTTTAACTGTATTTCCCCATTTTCTCTTCTCTGTCACCCACCCCCTTCCCACTTGATACTCCTGTTCCAGAGCCTCCCCATTCATAATTATCTATGCTATTTCTCTTTCCTGGGGAGATCGCTCTGTCCTCTTGTGTCTTACAGATTGTAGCTTGGTTATCATTGGCTTAACAGCTAATGTCTACATATAAACAAATATGATATTTGTTTTTCTGGGTCTGGGATATGTCACTCAGGATGATGTTTTATTCTAATTCCGTCCATTTACTTGCAGATTACATGATTTCATCTTTTCAAATGATTGAGTAATATTCCATTGTGTAAATGTACCACATTTTCTTTGTCCATTCTTCTGTTGAGTAACATCTAGGTCATTTCCAATGTCGGTCAATTATGAATAAAGCAGCAATGAACATAGTTGAACAAGTGTCTCTGTGGTAGGATGAAGCATCTTTTGGGTATATGTCCAAGAGTGGTACAGCTGGATGTTGGGGTTGATCAATTTCTACCTTACTGAGAAACTGCTATATTAATTACCATGATAAAAGATCATATGAACTCACAGAGACTGAAGTAGCATGCACAGGACCTGCACAGGTCTGCCTCAGGCAGGTCCTCAGCATATATATTATGGTTTCCAGTTTTGTGTTTTTTTTTATGGGATTCCTGAGTATGTGAACAAGTGGGTCTCTTTTTCTTGTGCCATCTCCTGCATTCTTTTCTTTCCATTTTTTTGTTGTTTTGTCCAATTCCTATGGGTTAGTTTTTGTTTTATTTTACTATTCTGAATAGAAGCCTATTTGTTTTCTAATGAGTGACAGAAAGGGAGTAGATCTGGATGCGAGGTGAGGTGGGGAAGAACTGGGAGGAATAGCATGAAGGGAAACTATAATCAGGATCTATGTGGGGGAAATCTATTTTCGATAAAAAGAAAAAAAGACAAGGTAAAATCTAACAATTTAATGGTTGCACAGCATCCCGGTCATTTATTTTCAGCATATACAGGAAGGAAGTACTCACTGTTCCTTTACAAATTATTCTTTTGGATAGTATACAAAATAATGAATTTATTTATGTCATTTTCATGTTATATATCATGCATGTTGTCTGATGAANGCATTTTTTAAAAATGAAAGGGAGTGATGAATGAGGTAACACAAGACAGGGTCTGGCTCCCAAACTTAGTACTACACTCAATTTGTCTCTTCAAATATTCGCAGTGATCACCTCTTTGATGACTAATGGCCAGTTCTAGGTTTTTGAGTTTTCATGGACTCTGTATTAGTGAGTGATTGAGAGAGGTCTTCTTGAAAATGTATGTTCTCACTGGATCGTATGATGCTGGATCCCATTTTGATCAATGAACCTCCTCTGAGTGTGAGAGAGCATGTGTGCTGTGTCTGCAGTCATGGTGTTACCTCTGTGTATATATCCAAATGTGGTGGTCTTACCCCTGTTGCTGTTTCTGAAACAGCTGTGCTGAAATTATTCACTTGCCATTTGGATTTGGTATTTAATATTTAACCTGTCTTTCTTTAATTCTCTTAATTTCTCTGTCATGATTTTCTTACCATAACTACTATCCACTACCCTGTCCCTCCTTAGTTTGTCTTCTGGCCAATTAGTTAGCATTTATGTTTCTAGGGCTTGAGAATTAAGACACTCAGNCAACTAACCCAACAGTCACCCATTCAATCCACTTTCTCTTACAGGCAGCATCAATGGGGAATTAGACAATTTATTTCTCCATCTCACCAACTATCAATGCCTATATAGTCATCTGGTGAACTCCTATTTGAAGAATATTCTGAGGTTGACTGTAATCTATAATCCAATTTAAGTTTATCTCCCACTCTTCTGTATAAACCATGTCTTATCCTCTTATTGCACTTCACAGCTTAGTTGATCTTACCTCTTAGCCTCTGCATCAGTTGCAGCTTCTTTCCTTGGTGTAAGAAACACTCTTCTTTCAGCTAATGTACATGTGGCACTGAAGTCTATTTACTCCAAGGAGTGTCATCTGGTCACCCTGAAACTCAATGCTTTCCCATCCAATTGAATGATGTTCCTCTAATAGTTGACTACTGAGTCACTTGGGTTATGGTCTATGCACTTGTTCACAGAACTTCTCAATATATTTGTGTTCACATCTTCCCTCTTTTGACAGGACACCAAAAGCTATCTAACACTTCCTTGTTGGTAATCATTTTCCCAATTCTTCCTCAAGAGGGTTAGTTGCATGTATGGAACTTGTTTCATCTACATATTGAGTACAAATTGACATTCAGTACCTACTTCCTGATAAAGAAATGAAAAATAACACTACATGGATGTCCTCCCACAGACATCCTTTTATTACTCTAAGCATCTTTATGAATTTATTATTCACAAAACAAATACTATTAACGCCATCTCCAGCTATAGTAATTCTGTAANACAGCCACNATTTCCAAGTCCTAAAATTCAGAGTGGAAGTTTGACCCAAAGCAAATAAATCTCATTTATTTTTTTCATTATCCTTTATCCAAAGCCCCTAATAATTGGTAAAATAATGATATACACATTTTCTTCAAATCAACAGTAAGGTGATGGAGCATGGGAAATAGACTATTATTATTTTTGTCTCCTATAGAGTTTAGAATTGCCTTGAAATGGACAAGATTTAACAATAAGTATGATGTCACAAACTAATCCCACTAACATCCTTCAGAGCTGTCCAAGTGGATACAACTGTTAAGAAAGGACAGGAAGACATGGAAAAGACATCAAGAAACACATGGAGTCAGACATTACATTGTCTCCTAATGAGTCTATTCCTCTCTGTGCAGGCATGCACACAGATGATGCCAAGAACTAAAACCGGGAAACAGTCATTTTTATATCTTCTCNTAAAACTGGAATCTATATCTGTATCACTGGCCTTGAAGTACTAGGGGTTGGGAAATAGGAAGTAAAGGACAGTTTCTGCCTCTGCTATGACATTGGTCCAGTCTTGTCACAAGACCAATTTTCTTAAACTATTTATCTGTTTCTCTTTATGTCCTCAACCNGGAAGAACTGTAACTCTGATGAATGACTTTGCTTAGTAGACCATACACCTCATTTNCTGTCTTGAAAAATTTGGATGAGCATCAAAACTGTCCCTGGCGGTGAAAAAAATACACTAACATACCAAATCAGGGCTATTTTGAACTGTAGTTGTAACATTCTAGAAATATACCCTATACTGATTTGTGTAGTTTGACCAGGTATTGCTATATGCGATTTTCCCATTTTAAAACAATCAAATCAATGTTTCAAGATCTGTGAATGTGAGGTGTAAATACATTAATCCATTAGTTGAATGTCAGTATACATAAATCAAAAATANCAAATAAATCGGTGAAATCTGGGAGTAATTTAGAGGTAGATTTTGTTTAAATTATTATGGACTTACCACAAGCAGCAGGAGTCTAAGTGCAACAGTTGCCCCTATGGATTCCACCTGTGCTAGCAGATAGACTTCATCTCATGTTGCTCCATCATTACCATGCCATGTCTCTAAAGTCACCCTGCTGTTAAACATGCACAGATGTTCCAAATGGGAAGAAGATGAATGGGTAGCTGCNGCTGGAGTGGGAGGNGATGGGTTAAAATGGCAGCAGCNAGGCACAGCATTGCACTAAGTGCAGGCCTCATCCCACCTCTTTTTCTTCCCTTGNCTGGATGTCATTTCTACNCTTACACTATTTTATTGCTAGCCTGGTTTGTTCCATCAAATCCCTAACTTATGCTGCAAACAGAGTACCCATTCTTTTTTTCCCCATCTATGCTCAGGAAGCCCATATCAATAAGATGTTGTTACATAGCTGTCATCTCTGCCCTACAACAAATCTCACTGTGGCCGAGTGGCCTGTGGCTGCAGGTGCTGTTAATGCTTTCCTCGCTGTCAATTGATTTCAAGGCTGCATCCCCATCAAGCAGCATCCTTCCTCTGAAAGCACATAAGCCAGACTGAAGGAAAGATCATAAAAGTGTCTGGCAAGCTCACATCATCTTCACAGGACTTGTCATTGCTGGATAAATTCTTCCCATGTGGATCTTTTTCTAAATTTCCCCAATTCTCTAGTTAGCCTTCTTTGTTCCTATTTTGTGAAGGTTTTTAACTGACCCCAGGAAGTCATCAGGCTGGCTTGCAGCCACTAGGGGGTGTAAAACTCTTANTTTGTTAGATTTTGTTTTATTGGTACATANAATTGTGTATTTTTTATTGAGTATCATGTAATTGTTCCAATGTATATGTGTACTGTATAATGCTTAATCATGGCAACCACTTCTATTTCCTTAAACAGTTATTGTTTCATTATCCTAAATTTATTAAAAGTCTCTTCTCTAAGCTCTTGGAAATATACAGTCCATTATCATTGTCTAGTGTCACTCACTGATCACACCCGGTTGCCTTATTCCTACAGTGCAGCACTCCTTGATTGGCCTTTTTTTATTTTTCTCTCTCTTAATCTTCCTAGCATTTGCTAATCGCCATTCCCTGCTCAATGAGATCAATCTTTTTGTTTTCCACATGCATGTGAGATCACACAATACTTTCTCTGAGTGATGTATTCCCTTTANTATAATANTACCCAATTCCATCCACAGTTTCATTTTCATAACTGACAAGATTTCATCCTTTATATAGATGAATAGTATTCCCTTGGGTATATGTATCACGTTTTCCTTATNTATTCATCAGCCAATGGCACAAAGTAGATGGCTTCTCTTACTTATTAAAGNAGATCATGACTAACATAACCTATTCCTTTAAAACCTTTTTCATTTTAACTTAAGGAGAGCTGCTTGAAGTCTTCTCTCACTGAGGATTGCTTACCTTGGTCCCATATCCTGCATACAACACTACTCCAGCTTACACAAAGGGACTGCCCTTGAAATCCATGAAAGGGAAGGGCATGTCGTAAAGAGAGTGCACCACATGAAAATAAAATAGGGGACTATCAGAAAATATGACATGACCTAAAGGGATTCCTATTCCTCTTCCAGTCCACCATGATTCACCAACATGGGGCCTTTTGATATTTTCATANTTGACATTTGCTCATCTTCTATGTCTAGGTTACTTTTGTCAACTTGACATAAACTAGAATCACCTTGGGAGAAGGAATCTCAATTGAGAAAATGCCTCCATCAGAGTGCCTGTAGGCAAGTTTGTAGGGCATTTTCTTCGTTAATGTCTAAGGTGGGAGGGCCTATCTCATTTTGGGCTGTGCCCTCCCTGGGCAGGTTATCCTGGATGGTATATAAAAGCAGACTGAGCAAACCGTGAGGAATAAGTCAGCAAGCAGCAGCATTTCTCCATGGTCTCTGCTTCAGTTCCTGCCTCCAGGTTCATGCACTGATTTCCTGGTCTGACTCTCCTTCATGATGGATTGTGACATTGCAATGTAAGCCACATAAANCCTTTCCTCTCCCAGGTACTTTTGGACATGGTCTTTATCATGTATCTTTAGCAATAGAAATTTACCCAGGACAGTCAGTGATTCTCCATTTCTTCCTCCTAGGCAGTTTAGTGATACAGAATCATCAGCAATCTTGATGTTTGTGTGACATTCAAGACAATGAAGAACAGCTCTGCCTCTTTTAGCAGGCATGCAAGTGTTTGCACTGAAGGTTCAAACAAACCATGACTATGATCTACTGTGCCCAGGACACACACAGCTGCTTCTTCTCCTACAACCTCCTTTTTTTCCTTTTTGATAGTGCAGAAATTAGGCAGCATTCACTAAGGCCTTTGAGCTCTGGTNCCAGCAAACTCTANGACATTTGCTCTCCAGCCAACCCCTGCGTCACGTGTTTTGGCTCTTCCTTCCCTGTTACTTACCTTTTCATATCTATAAATTTGAGCTCATGCATTTCCCTGTCTTGAACAGTATCCATGCTCACTGTGATACATTATTCACTTTTAATAGTTTTATTCTAAATCTTCCATTGCACTTGGACTAGACCAAATGATTGCATGTTACATTAATTCCCCAGATTTCTCCTCTGCGAGCCCTCATAAGCTCTAAGGCAAGAACAATCAATGTGTACNCCTGACACACACATCAGGTGTTTGGCAAGGTGTGTGTCAGGTAAGATAAGAAGTCTAGTTGAAGCCAAAAACTTGACAGAGAGAGAAAATAAATCTTATTTGAAGTATTTCATGAGCTATATAAACCCTCCACTTTCCTTATTTCTTCATAGTCATTATTCTTACCATGTTGACAGATTTTGGGGACTCCTTTTTATGTGGAAGTAGCACCTTTAAATAAGGAGGGAGGTAACAATCAAATAAAGTGAGAATGGAGATAATCTAGGAGTAGAGGTGCTGCTTGGAAATTAGGAAGGAATGCAAGCCATTAAAAGGACAAGTTTTCCCAGAGATTTAGTTCTGGGCTATATGGCAGGTGAAGATGTTCTTCCTTCCCCAGGGCCAAATGTACCACATTTTCTGCTCTAATAAACATTGCTGCTTTTACCTTGAACTTTTCATAAGAACAAAACCAGCATCACTCTTTGGCAAGTGACAATAGCAAAAATGCTTTGGAGGCCAATAAAATTGTGCAGGTGATACCAAGTATCATATGTGCCTCTGACCAAGGCTGTCCTTGCTTCCTGCTTTCCTCTTACTACACCAGCCTGGCCTTTCCCTGGATGTCTGTGCACACTGCTTTACAGTGTGGATGCTTNAAGAAGGGGTACAGGAAAGGGGGATATGGATTGAGATCCCTCCTGCATTGTCTAAGAGGAGGCCGGGAACAATGCTACATACAGTGGCAGAGATGGAGTGGGAGAAGGACCGCTAAGTCACTGGTCTCTATATGATGTCCCTGCTATCACCCAGGCAACTCTACAGCAAGGACAGAGGGAACCATCAAATGAAAGAAACGACACAGACCCAGAGGAAAACTGGCTTTCCACCTGCCCAAAAAGAATTCAAATAGGGCATCTACCCAATGTGTATTGGATCAGTGCTGTTGTGAAATGGGAGGATTATTGTTTCATTAGGAGGCATTTTAAATGTCCAAGTATAGTGAGCCCATTGGAGCTAAATGAATAAGCTGTTGTGAAGGGCATGGAAAGACATAGAGATAGGAATGAAGTGGGGCTGTGCTAGCCTGTGGAAAACAGTTCCCTTATCTTTTCTCTTCTCCTTTTATGCACCTGTGAGATAATAGCACATGTACTCATTCAAACTGAACTATTGATGGGGACTTAGTGCAGCCACTCTGCTTTTTTTTTTAACTAATTCTAGTAAGATTTGCAATGTTATCAATGCACTGCCTGACCCTTCTGAACCTGTCAAATAAGTCTGCTCACAATGCATATTAATCTGGGATGTGTGGTTGGAAGAAAGAGCTGATAAGTCCATCTTCAAGATGTGATAAGTCCAAAGTATTTCTAATGAATGAGTATTGTGTTAAACATCTGCAGAATCACCAAGACTGGGATCTTTAATTAAACACACACACACACACACACACACACACACACACACACACACACACACACACACATGATAATGAGGAGGAAAGGGAGATTCTTCCTGTCTATGATTTCTAGTCCCTGCAAATGAACTATCTTTTGCTGTATTTCTGCTAATTAAATATTCCATCAAAGTCTCACACCAATCTTGAAAGGAAAGGTGCCATTAACACCTTCTTTAATTTATATATGATTTCTTTGTGTGTGTTGTAGTAATTTTGAGTAATTTACGATAAATCACTCACAAATACAACATTGAAGCTAGCCTTATTTCTCCTAAGGTGATTTTTTTTGTCATATTGGGGATAAAAAAAGATATTTTCTTATAAAAGGAAAGAACATGGGCAGTAAACAGTCTTCTTAAAACTGCGTTCAGAAGCTAAATTGGGAAGTTAAATAACCATTCCTTAACAAAGGGAGAAATTCTTAAGGGGTATTTCTGCCAAGGAGAATTTGGTTAAAAGAGAAGAGTCCCTAACCCCATGAAAGGCTGTGATCTACACTCTAAGGGCCCCGTGGCTTCTCACATTGGTTTGCTAGCTCCGGTTGTTTAAGAAGCACAGTGATTTCACACACCAAAAGAGAAAGGATGCACCTTGGGAAATTTTAGTATCCTTGGACTCCATAAAGACCACAGAGCTTTCATCTGCTCCCTGTTAGTTCAAAGTAAAAATCTCCTCTTGCTCTTTTCAAAGGTCAGGGTCAGCAGATATTTTTTGTAAGGGGCACATCTGAAGCNAAGAGACAAGCATGTGCAGTGACAGAAAGAAGTTTCTGAGAAGGAGTTGATGAGGAAAAGAAGCAAAGGTCACGATCCCAGAACCCTTCCTGGGGAAAAGGATAAGAAACCCTGGCTGAGCAATGACTAAAGGCGTGATGGGATGGCAAGGGAGAAAATTACGGCATTGGGACTCTTCATTTATTGGACTTTCCTGTAGGAGAACTATTGCCAAGGGAGAAGGGATTATTGAAAAGAAGGACCCAAGAGTTCACTGATCTTCTCTAATACAGGGCCTCCTTGTTCCTAGGAGATCTTAATCCCCTGTTCAAAGATGGTACTAATTGNGCAGTGGCGGGTAAAACAATGACGACACCCAGTTCCTTCAAAAAGCATGAACACACTGAAAAGCAAAACATCCTGATGTAGTTTGTAGCACTAACCTCTAAGGANGTCCTCTCAGTCGAACGAACATCGTATCCTTGTCACCTTTACTGCCTTCTTCACCTGAATTTAAGGCATGGTGTAGCTGGTTAGAAATGTCTTCATTCCCTGAGGCAAAATAGCCATGGAAGCTTCCAAAGGCGAGAATCAGCCGATAGTCTTACCCAGCTATGATGCCTGTGAACCACAACAACCAGCAGCTCTCTAATTAGACTTGAGACCTGCTCAACAAGAAGGAAATCAGGCTTGAAACTGGAAACGTAGTCCAATCCTCAGGACTAGTGAAGCCATATATCTTGGAGGAGAGAGCCTACAAACACTACTTTACTAAACCAGCACAATTCCCAACTACATTATAAATATTTATCCTTATACCGATAGATATGTAGGTTTTTTTTTTTTCAACAGGTAGAGGCCATTGCAGAAAACCCCAATGAATTAAAACTCAGAGTTGCAGTGACCAGTCCTACTGGATACATCCATAATACAACCCACCTGTCCCAAACCTAAGGCTCTGGTGGGAACATTGTGAAAGCAGGGATAGAAAGATTGTAAGAGCCAGAGGAGTTTGCTGTTAGATTGTGTCTCCAAGTAATANTCTAGGAATGTCAGAGTTACACCTATGNAGTCTCACCAACGTGATAGCCTAAAATGTGAGCTGAACAAGGGAAACGTCAAAAGACATACTAAAGAAAATCCATGAGGCCTCAACCCTATACAAAAAACCCACAGGTGACTAAGGAATGCTGAGAGGAGGAAAAATAGTCTTCCCCAAGGAAGAGCACAATTGGTTATCCAGTACCAAATGGTCAGCCCTGAAAAACATACATGCAGATGACATTGAGCAGGTTGTATTTATGTATTTGGGAATATATGTGTATATGCATGAAATAACAATTAAAGATAAAGAGGCTGTAAGTTTGAAAGAGAGCAAAAGGATTGATGGAAGGGTTTGGAGGAAAGAGAAGGAAGGGGAAAATGATATAATTATATTGTAATCTCAAAAAATAAAAGAAATTAAAAAGTAGCCATAGAGTCATGTATGATCCATCTGTACACCATTCATAGAAAGACCTAGAGTCATGTATGGTCCAAATCTAACATATTCTTAGACTACACAAAAGATGGGTGGTTTTTAAGGTTTGTGGCTGGAGAGTGGAAGATGAAGTGCAGAGTGCAGAGCAGGGAAATTGTTGTATGTNATCTCATGTTTGCTTTTGTTAATGACTTAGCTTACTTTAATGTGAACCCTAATAAAATAGACCTGACATAACTCTAAAGTAGAAAAGAAACCATCGACTTCATAGTCTTGTTTCTCCACTGAAGCTATATGTCTAAAATAAAGAGACTCTCCAGGGAAACTATGATTAAAAAAGAAAATTAGAATATTTGATTTACATTGTTTTTTCTTTCCCTAAACAACTTTAAAACTTCTATTTCCCCCACAGATGCTCATTCCACATTTATATGTAATTTATCTTCATATTAAAAGTTCTGTATACTTCTGAGAGTTTATAACCTGGAACCGAGTTTGTAGTCTAAAATGGAATTTCTTTCTAAAATTATATTTATCCTAGATTCCTTAAAAATAAGATTCTCTGCTCTGTATGCCTATACTAGTTCATCAAAAGAGAAATATGTGGCAGTTTTCTCAGAGAGTCTATGGATAACAAATAGAATTTGACTAAATTAAAATGATAAATAAAAAAAAATACGGATATCCTAAGAACTGTCTCTGCTACTGAAAAAGTTNGGATTAAGGGAAGCTATTGACGGATGCTGACCTGGTACAGGTTTGTATGAATGTGGTAGTTTATGAACCAGCATGCTTCTCTGTAGGAGGACAAGGAAAGGACAAAAGTATTTGAAGTCTATAGATATCTCTCTGCATTGATGTTTTCTTTCACATAGAACAGATTGTTT
>LZPO01018358.1:16096-30385 GCA_001675575.1 Neotoma lepida | reverse complement strand
TTGAATTCCCTGGAGCTAGCAGGTGTTTCTGAGCTACGGGCCAATGTGGGTGCTAGGGTCTGAACACCAGTCCTCTGGAAGAGCAGCAATCACTCTTAATAGCCTAGCCATCTCTCCAGCCCCTTGTTCGTTTTTAAAATTTGCTTACAAAGTAATAGGTTTCATTTTCATATGTAATTGCTCTCTTCCCCACCCNGCACCCCTTGAGCTCTTTCACCCCTGGCATTTTTNTGCNTCTTGCATTGTCTTTTGCCTCTCTNGATCTTCCTCAGAAGGAAGTAATTNTCTTTCCAATTCTCTTAACACTTCATTTGAGCCTCTTAAAGAAATTTCTGCTGTGTGTNACANTGGTTATATTCATGCCTCATCACTCTGCCTGGGGTAGGATCTCTGGTATAATATCCTAGCCTCCATGTGTTTTATACACTGTCAGTGTCTTTTAAAAATTTTAATATGTTTGAAATCATTATATAATTACATCATCTTCCCCTTCCCTTTCCTCACCACAATCCCTCCCATGCATCCTTCTTGTTCTCTCAAATTCATGACCTCTTTTTCTTTTATTGTTGTGTGTGTGTGTGTGTGTGTGTGTGTGTGTGTGTATTCCTAAATACATAAATACAAACTGCTCAGTCTGTCTAAGGTTACCTGTGTGTGTGTGTGACCTCAGCACTGATCACTTGGTATTGGATACCTGGTTGTGGACTCTTCCCTGGGGAAGACCATTTCTCCCACTCTCAGCATTTCCCAGTTGCCCAGAGTTCTTTGTCTAGGGTGGAGGCTCTCAAAGCTTTTCCCTTCCATGTTAGTATGTCCATTCGTGTTGTCATCATTCAGGTCTTATTGAGGCAACCATGCTGATTGAATTTCATGGGATTTCATTAGTCTCTCTGACATNTCTGGTATTCAGTATCTTCAAAGAACAAATCAAAGGACCAGGGAGATAGCCCAGTAATTTAGTTGACTTGTTGCTCTTGCAGAGAATCTAGTTGAATTCTTAACATCTACATGGTGGCTCTTAACCATCTCTAACTCCAGTTCCAGGGGCTCTAATGCCTTATGACCAGGCATGCACAGGGTGCATATGCATATATGCAGGCAAAACATTCATATGCATAAATAAATATTTATAAAAAAGTAAAAATCAAGATGGTCCACATGTTCTTGGGAATGACTTCTCTTTGCCACTGCAATATTACTAACTACAGATGTCATCACTGGTGTAGGCATCCCTCTCTCCTAAATACACTAGTACAAGAAATATTAATTGTAAGCAACCCATTTGCCTATCTCCTAATGCCATCTCCCTTCCCAGAATTAACTACCAGGAACAATTACATACTTTTATAGACTTTTTCTCCATAAACTTTTCACTAGGATGATTCTAAGCTCTACACTGTCAGCATAACTTCTCTGGTTTCATACACAGGTGAGAGGATCCCAGTTACAATGTCTTTGGAAGTCTTCCTTTTTCTTTGTATTCTATACATTCTCAAAGGTGATCACTTTTTTCTATAAACATAGTTTATTCTGCTGAAAACCCAGGGCTTACAGTTCATCTTTTTTCTCTAGATAAAGGAGGACTTGTAGTTTCAAAGCCTTTGAGAGATTCTCTATTTCAAGGTCTGATGTTTGCAGCATTTGAGTATTCTACTTTATGATGTTAAACTTTTATTGGGTAAGAAGTTTCCTGGACCAGATTGTTCCAGAAAGAAGGAGCTCAAGGCTGATTAAAACAGACCAAAATGATTCTGTATTCAAATGAATTACTTTTGCTTTGAGATTAAAGAGAGGTTCCAAGATTTATTATTCATTCTTTAGCTAAATCCTAAAACATTTAGATCCCTCTGTAATAGGTTTCTTGAGAGAAGCGGAATCAAGATATGTATGTATGTGTGCATCTGTTTACCTAGAGATTTACTATGGGAATTAGCTCATGTGAGTCTGGAGGTCCAGAAGTCCCCCATATGTGATTGGCAAGCTAGAAAACCAGGAAAGCTTGTGTTGTAACTTACTGAGTTCCCATAGCCTGAAAACCTATGGAACTGATGGTATAACTCCCATACCCCAAGGGTTGAAGGGGTTGTGGAGGGTGAAGAGTATATCTTTAACCAGCCTGTTTATTCCAGTACATGACTTCTGGATGCTCCATCACAGACACATCATGAACTATCAATTGTCTGGGAATCTGTAATACTCAGCTTTAACTGTCAACTTGACACAGCCTAGAGATGTCAATTGAGGAATTGCCTAGATCAGACTGGCCTGTGGGCTTGTCTGTGCAGGACGATCTTGATTATTGTCTAGCCCATTGGTGACACCGTCCCTTGACACGTGGTCCTGGGCTAGCTAAGCTAAACCAGAGCCAGGGAATGAGCCAGCAAATAGTTTCTCTCTGGTTTGTACTTTGAGTTCTTGCTTATGTTCTTGTCCTGACATCTCTCAATGATGGACTATGACCTGGAAAAGTAAGCTGTTTTTTTTTTCTATTCCTGTGATAAAACATTATAACCAAGGCAATGTATAAAAGAGTTTATTTGGGATAATGGTTCTCAAGGTTAAAGACCCTGATGGTAAAGCAGAGGCAGTGGGAAAGTGGGAAGCAGGCATGGTGGCTGAAACAGCAACTGAGAGCTCATATCTTGAGCGTTAAGTGGGAAGCTGAAAGAACAAACTGGGATGGCATGAGTCTTTGAAACCTCCAAGGCCACCCCCAGTGACCTACTTCCTTCAGCAAGGCCATAGTTGCTAATCCTACCCAAACAGTGCCACCAACTGGGAAGCAAGTATTCAAATATCAGAGTCTGTTGGGTATGTTCTCATCAAACCACCGCATAAGCCAGTCCTTTCTTCCTCCAGGTTGTTTCTTGCCAGAGTGTTTCACAGCAACAGAAAGGAAACTAGAACTACAAACCTTAGAGAAGCCATCCTGCGTCTCTCTTCCTAAATTCTTCCATCCTGAGCTCAAGTTTGATGACATTTGGAGCCTAAGTCTGGATGCTATGGACTATATATTGACTCTTAGATTTCTTTCAATATGCTTGAAGGTAAAATCTCCATGGTCAAGTAAATGACTTGTGATGGCATGGGAAATCTTGGTGAATTTTTTAAAGATGCTACTACACTGGTGCTCTTTCCCTAGAACCCACAGCACAGCTGCTCAGACTTCCTGTCTATTCGGATTCCTTGCACCAGGTTTATTGTCAACTGATTTATTACAGTAGCAGTGTGAGTTGTGCTTTTACTTCTGTTTGACTTTTATCTTTCTTTCCCTTTATTCTCCAACTGTAAGTCTATAGATTACTAAATTCTCAGTTGATTCCAAAGAAGGCCACCCATCCTGACCACCAGTAAAACTCTACCAACCAAATAGGAGCCATTTTCAAATCCCTGCTTGGTAAAAACAAACAAACAAACAAACAAACAAACAAACAAACAAACAAATAAATAAATAAATAAATAAATAAATAAATGAGAGTGGCTAGGTGAAAGGGCACTCCTTTTCACAGGAATCCAGCCCTCAAATGCAAGATTTGGGTTTTTATTTTCAGAAATAAAACCAAGTGTGGTTATTTGAATGTAATTGGCCCCCATAATTGCATAGGAAGTTGGCAGTATTAGGAGATGTGGCCTTGTTGGAGGAAATTTGTCACTGTGGGGATGGACTTTGAGGTTTCCTATGCTAGGATATGGCACAGTGTCTCACTTGACTTCCTGTTGCCTGCAAGATGTAGGACTTTTAGCTACTACTCCAGCACCACATCTGCCTGCACTCCACCATGCTCCCTGTCATGATGATAATGGACTGAACCTCTGAAACTGTAAGTAAGCCACCCCAATTAAATGTTTTCTTTATAAGATTTGCCATGGTCATGGTGTCTTTTCACAGCAATAGAAACCCTAAGGCAACAAGTTTGATTCTTTAGAACCAAGGAGAGTTCTGAGTGAAGGCCCTGTTGTTGGTAGGGATGACCTTTCCCTTCACTCCACCTCTCACCTCCACTTGTACTTGCCCCAAACCCTGTCCTGTCCTCTTACTTAATGACCTTAAGACTCATTGGATGTCTGTATCAGAGAGGTCTTGCATTGACTGTGTCCCTAAAATATAACTATAATGACCACCACAACTTTGTGTGCTATTTCACTGTCNTTAATATGAGTTTGACATATGTTTCCCCACAGAAATGTCCATTCTTGCAAAGATAATTTATGTTCAGAGAAAAGTGAAGGTAGCAGACATAATGAAGTCCTACAGAGATGTATTCCTATTGTCTGTTACGGTTCCCAAATTTATTGTTCTCTCTAGTCTGAGTTGAACTCAAGGGAGATTATTAAGGAAAAGTCTTAGGATTATTTTTAACTATTTGCTAACAGCAATTACTTCCCCACACTCTCTTTCTTTTGGCTTTTTGAGATGGGTTCTCTCAACTAGGGCCTGTCTATCCAGGAACTCACTATGTAGATCTGTTGCACAATCCTAAATGGTCTTATAATAAAAACTTGGAGCCAGATATTGGGGTAAATGCTGAAAAATCAGAGGAAACAAGCCACAGCCACTTCTCACCTCGACAGCTCCTCAGCCGAAAAGGGAAGATCCTGTCTCATAAATGCTCAGACTGAGTGCCTGAGTCCTCAGCCAAAAGGGTGCCGAACTCCTGTCTCCTCACACCTTATATTCCTTTCTCTGCCCAGCCATATCACTTCCTGTCCCAACCTTCCTAGTGCTGGGATTAAAGGTGTGTGGCTCCCCAGTACTGGGATTAAAGGTGTGTGCCACCACTGCTTTGCTCTGTTTCTCTTTTAGACTGGATTAATCTCATGGAGTCCAGAGTGGCTTTGAACTCACAGAGATCCAGATGGATCCCAAGTGTTAGGATTAAAGGTGTGTGCTACCACTGCCTGGCCTCTGTTTAATCTAGTGTCTGGCTCTGTCTTCTGATCTTCAGGCAAATTTTATTTGTTAGAGTACAAACAAAATATCACCACATAGACCAGGCTGGCCCTGAACTCACAGAGATCTGCCCTGCCTCTCTACCTTCTGAGTGCTGAGATTAAGGGTGTGCACTACCGTGTGCCTAGCCAATTTAAATTTCAATGTGTGTGTGAACATATGTTCCCATGCTGGGAGATTAAATGACTTTGTGGAGTCAGCTCTTTCTTTGCATCTTTGGGAGGGGGCCAGGGATTTAACTCAGGTCTGCAGGCTAGAGTGGCATATTCTTGCCCAATGAGCCACCTCTCAGAGACCTTTTACTCTTTTTGTTTCTCATTTCCCTTACTGCCCTTTCTTCCTATTCCTTGCCTTTCCCACCAATTCTTTACTAACACATACCTAATTTATCTGAAGACAGAGTTACAGCCTATGTCAAAGAAAAATTGGAAGAAAGTTGCAAGAGAAATTACTTTGCACAAGTGTGCTCCTTCAGCCTTTCCTGGATATTTTCAAATCCCTGGGTCCTCATAATCTTTTGTGTCTAGTAACTAATTTTTGTTTTGTTTTTAATGATTCACCTTGCTGCTGGAAGGGCATGGGGAGCACCTCCCCCATTTTTTTTGAATTTCCTCCATGGGCAGAGATTATAATTAGGGAACTCCTAATCCCCCTCCAACTTTGATTAGCTCCTCCCCAGGGGAGTCATTTATTTGATGGGTAAATCTGCAATGAGAATGCTGGAATGCTCTCTCATCTGCTCTTCTTCCTCAAGGAGCTAATAACCTTCAGGTGTTCCTGTTCTCCAGAGCAGGCTCTGTCTCTGGAAGTTGGTCCCATTCTAGTATTCCTTGGGTCAGAGACCAGGGTGCACAATTCTAGGATTTATTAAGTGAAGCCATTTCCTCTGGTCTAGTTTGACCAGTAATAGAGTTACTATCTGGCTTTCCACACAGCACTGCTTTGTTCTTTTACTTACTAATGGATATCTCAGGTGGGAAAGAAAGGTGCCTCAGTTCATGAGGGCTGCTGTTTACCAGCTGTCCCGTGACCCATCTTCCATATAGATGACTCAAATGTAGGATTTAACCTGATGTCTCATAGGAGGATTTTTTTTTCTTTTACAAGATCATCAGGCACTACCTGGCTTATTAATGGAACACATAGAAGAAAAAGTTACCCAGTGTCTCTTCTAGGGCTTTGACCAATTGAACCAATACAATAACTTGGTTGTGTAAATTCCATAGTCACTTGGATTTAGGATGGCCAATATTCACTCTGTTTCACAGTGCCATTTATAGTCCATTGCTTNCTATGGCAGATGTGCTATGTTGCTGGCAGTGACTTGACTTCCAGATTCACAAATAAGGAAATGATTTGAATTAGTCTATTTCTCTGTTCTTCCACCCCTGTCCAATGGATAATTTTACATCCATGTTTTGCTTTGTAATGTTTGATGACTGTTATAATTTCTGGCTTGTCTTTAGAGGCTTATAAGCAACTCTGGTCTAGATATATTTCCTGTTGGCCTTTGAAGTCCCACAAACTATATAATCTTTCTAAAAAAATCAGTGATCGTGTCAAAGAAGAGTAGAGAAACTGAGGGAATGAAGGGAGAAGGAAAACTAGGAGGGAGAGGAAAAGGAAATCAAGCAATCACTGAACTTAAGGCCTCAAGAATGATGCCTTGAGAGGATCCTGCCCTAGGCTTGATGCTGTGCTAACCATACATGATAAGCCCTTGTGACAGAGCATAGGAGGAGGAAAGGGAGGAACAGAACCCTTCAGAGCAACAAGGAGCCTTGAGATGACACCAAAGCAGCCAGATAAAAACAAGACTTGTATATTTGAATTTCTTTCCTGGAAATACTAGCAAAACAAAGTAAAATTCCTATAAGGAAGAAACCCATTCTAATAAAAGCTAGAGCAAATTTTCTTATTTTCCAAATATACATGTCAGCAATTAGCTGTCTATGTTAACAGAAACTGAAGAGGCTTCTCAAGAACCTTCAGCATCTCCATCCTGAGTGCATGGGGCTGCTGATGGGCTACATGTGTTTGAGTGGATTTTGAAAATTAAAGACTAAAAGATGACATCATTAAATAAAGGAAAAATAGCCTGCTGACCCCATAATATATTGTACACCCCCCCATCCTTAGCTCTGACACTCTCTAACATTCACATAGCTACAAAACTGTATGAGGAATGAATTGTTTAATTTTACAACCAAGTTTTCTTCTCTTATTCATGAGAAGAAGGAGGAAAAAGGGTTTGCTTTATTTATGTAAGGGTAATGACTGAATAGTCATTGAATGGTTAGATGGGTCTGTAAAGGAGAAATGCTTCTGCTCTGTGCTCATGCCCACCCAGGACGGCCTGTAAAACCTTCACTGCTGTTCTCAGGATCGGCCTTCATGAATTCACCATATAAACTTTTAATGGGTGACCTATTTGCAGGACTCCCATCCAGATTAGCAAACATAAGTCAATAGAACTTCAAACACCTCTTCCCTTGGAACTTCTCTTTCCTCATATGTTTAGAACCAAGACTGCAGTGAAATCACACAACACCAAGTGCTGGAAGAAATACTTTTAATGCATTACACGTTTGCTTTTGGATTAATTTTTGGGCATTGTATGTTTAAAAATATTGTACTGATGCAAAATTTTTTTCACATCCCCTATAATCAGTTACTCAACCTCATGTAGGATCCATGGTTTAAGAAAATATGCTGTAGCCTATGTAGGGTTTTAAAAATGTAAACCAAAAACTTCTTAGTAAACTCTAGAGGCTTCGTAATGTCGAAGTAAGCAGATGGTCTACATTCAGGCATATACAGGCATCNCTAAGTGAAGTCAGTGGATCTTAACTACACAAAAATGTGAGGGGAAAGGTGAGGAAATAGGGGAGAAGTTAGAAGGAAGGGAATGGGGTGCTTTTCATCAAAACACATATACATGTATAAAATTTTCAAACAAAAAAGATTATTAAAAAAAGAAAGAGTAACATGGCATAATGACACTTAGAAACTAGAAGAAAAGAATTGTTTAATTTAAATTAAATTATTAAATAATTAAATTATTAATTTAAATCTATTACATTTGATTTAAATTAATAAGCAATTAGGATACACTAATGGCTCTGAGACATTTTTTAAAGATAATTTTACAAATAAAGNCAATGTCTTACTCTCTTGTCCACCACCCAAAGTACAGCCACTTAAACTTTAATGGTATTTCCTTCTTATTGTTTGCCTTTCCTCTGGAATTTGCATATAAGATGTAAATTAGATTAAAATCTGAATGAGGATTGAAACATGAAAACATTACTGTCTGTGTACTTAGTTACTAGCCAGTTGTGATTATAATCCCCAAGTGTGCATATTTAGGAGAAAGGAGAGGACAGTGAAATGGGAATGGTTCATTCTGTCATTGTCCTGTAGCTACTTCTCAATTACTGAAGCCTCCACCAAACAATGGAAGTATAGTCTGTGTAATTAAAGCTGCAAGGCTCTGACGGAAAGCTGTTCTTTTATAGGCTCTTTAAAGAACATGAATAATAATCTCCAATGAGAAACTGACATACTCCTAAGCTTAGAAAATGTCAGTGGTCTTTTTAAAAATTCCACCAAAATTCAACAGGATTTTATAAACATTGAAAGAAAAAAGAAACCAGCATAACCCCATTGTGTTGGTACAATTTTCATTTTGGCATGTTCCTCCACCTCTTGACCACATGCACAGTTATTGTTAGTTTTCAGGCAAACTTGCAGTCTCTTTTAACAGTGTTTTTTCCTAAATCTGATTTTTATACAATTGTCATAATTATCATGTGGAAGAGTTTTAATAATCTCATTTATGGGAATTTATCACATGGAAAAAATTCAGCAGAAGGAAAAAATACTCTATAAAGATGTTCATGGCAGCATTACGCATGGAAATAAAGTAGTGAATGCAGTCATTGTCCAGCAGTGGTAAATCAGGGCCTATAAACAGGATGGAACATGACATTAGTGCTTTCAGCAGTAGCCAAAAGAGTAGAGATTCTCATCATGGCTCTTGGTCTGCTCAAGGGGCTCTAATGGTCCAGCTGAGGTTCACAGGAGGGTGAGTCATGGTCCAGCTCTGCCTCTTCTGTTAGGCCTCTTATAAAATACCTCACTTGGCAGAATGAGAAGAATAATGAGTGCAGGAGGTCCAGGATACAACTCTTCCTTGACATTTAGCACAAAATGAAAGGGAATCCCCCACACATGGGTCCCAATGGAGACATGTGAGCAAGCCATAGGTGGCACTCTCCCAAACCCGCAGGTTATTTGTTTTTTTTAAAGGACTACTATGTGGTTCTGCTTTGGGTCACCTGGTTTTGAAAACCAGACTAAGGAAAAATAATTTGATTAGTAAAGGGGTTACCACTGGTATGGAGGGACTGGAATAGATAGACCACTAATGTGGACCAGAGTTTTCAGCTCCCTGTGAGGAACACAAACTAACTCTTTTGATGGAGAGAGCCATGGCTGTGATGGCCGTGCAGGGTGTCTCTGCAGTTCTGATGCACGTTCACACATGTGTGGGTGAGGTGGCCAGGTCAAACTGCTATTTTGGCTTATTGCTGGGCTACAGTTACTCCACCAGGAATATGTTTAAGAAATGTTTTCATTAATGTTATTAATGAGGACTCTCAAAATAAGTCAGCCCTCCCAATAAAGATGACCAGTGTGTTGGAAATACCTTGGCTATTCACTGACACAGCATTAGTAATTGCTCCTTTTCATGTATATAAAGCTGTAAAAGGAAAAGTCTTCCATTTTTAATGCCATACTTATTTTAAAATAAAGTACCAAAATAACTTCAATATTTTAGTGCAATGAAATAATGGCCCAAAATATGAATGTGCGTGTCCTTTCCTGGTCTTCCTCATGATTCCTGACCACTTCCTCCCCAATTAGGCAACAGGTGACACCAACAGTTCTCAGAATATAGCCATTATAATAGCAATCCATAACCTGACTTTCAAAGATTTAACTAGCAAAAAAGTTAATGTTCAGCTTCAAATTCTCAAACAGACATTTGAGATTCAGGACAAGGATAACTGATGAAGGGAAAAGGTATTTTGTATTGTAAAAAAAAATGGTGTCAAAAATCAGTACCTTGGAAAACTGAAATATGAAAATATGCCTTAAATAAGAAGCATAGAAGAAGACTGGACAGAAAGAGGGAGTCCACCCACTTAGACTAAAGTTATCACAATCTGGAGGACAAGAATAGAAAAGGACAGCCATGGTTGATGGATAGGGGTGAGGGAATGAAGGACTCCCTGCACAGACCTGAAGATACGGGACTCAATTGCACCCCCAGTGCTATTTCCTGGATGGGCTCTGGGAGGAGACAAGGTTCCACGTTTCTTTTTTGCCATGGTACAGGCATGGTTCTAGACAAGGCAATAGGAAAAGCATCTGAAACCTTGCTCTGTCCTTAAGAGGGTCAGAGAGAGAGAGAGAGAGAGAGAGAGAGAGAGAGAGAGAGAGATGGACAGACGGACGGACGGACAGACAGAAAGAGAGAGAAAGAGAGAGCGAGAGAGAGCACATGCAGGGGGCAGGGGAGGGTTATCAGACCTGTAGAGCCCCGAGGTTTATACAAAGTTGACCCAGAGGAACTGTCCAGTTTATAGGGAAAACAAGCTAGGACTATGGGCCGTGGGTATTGGGACGGTCCTGCATTAGAGACCAGTGAGAGTCAGGACAAGCAGAAAATGCCAGCATGTATGGATAACAATGGGCTCTGGTGCCCTTTAATACTAGTACCTGGGTGTTGTATAGATCCTTCTACATTGTAGATGCCACCTTGTAGAAATGAAAAAGAGTAAATTTTCTGAACTGCCTGGAGAAGTTCTGCTTGACTGAAAGAAATTCATGTAGAAATAGAAACTACTTTTGTAGTCTGAATTTGTAGACTATGAGATTAAAAGTCTGTTACATGACTGTTAGTCTAAGGACCTTGTCAAAAATTATATCATGCCTTATGTATTTAAATCAAATACCATAAATATTCATACATAAAAGCTTAACTATCAACCTTTGGTGGGGAAAATTTCCAATGTATAGATTAGTCTCATCATGATTTACTAACTACATTAGGGAGGTGTCTTAGTTATTTTTCTACTTCTGTGGTAAGATACTATGACCAAGGNAATTTATAAAAGAAAGCATTTAATTTGAGGCTCCCGGTTGCAGAGGGTTAGTCTGTGACCATCATGGTGGGGAGCAAAGCAGGAGGCAGGCATGACACTGGACCAGTAGGTGAGATCCATCAGCAGGAAGCAGAGAGAAAGAGACACTGGGGATGACATTGGATTTCTAAACCTCAAAGCCCATCCCCAGTGACACACCTTCTCCAACAAAGCCACATTTCCTAATCTTTCCCAAACAGTCCACCATCTGTGGACCAAACATTTAAATATATGAACCTATTTTCATTCAAGCCATAATGGGAAGAATTCTCATTTTTTTAACTGCAAGAATATTCTTATGAAGCACATGTCAACAGTGTTACTATAATTTTATCGGAGAAAAAAATATTGTAACATAACACCAATTTTTGAACAAATTAACTAGTTAATTATTTATTTATTTTTAAAAATACAGGGCCTTGCTGTGCAGCCCAGGATGGCTGTGAACTCAATGGCAGTTCTCTAGTTTCAGTTTCCTGAGGGCAATTACAGGCTTAGAACTAAACTTAAATGAGTACATTGACTCAGAAAAGGTATTAGATAGAATGTTTTTCTCTCCCTTTTTCAGGAAAGTATATGTCCTAAACACTAGGTCCTGATTTGGCTGTTGCTTTGATCTTATTTAAGAAGGAGTCACCAGGGGAGCCCAAACAACAGAGGAAACAAAAACGGGTACACTAGAGGAAGTCTTAGGCTCTGACACTTATGCTGCTGCAGACGGTAAGCACAGCTTAACTGCTGGATNAACAAACAGAAAGCCTCACAGTAGGCCTGTTCACCCTGTCAAAGTCGAGTTGTGAACAAAATAGTGGTGACTTCTCTTGCTCCAGAATCTGCTCACACAATCTCACATAGAAGTGGGACGTCCTATCCTCAGTCAGAGCAGCTCCACTCACTGAAAGCATTCCAGTGTCTCAAAGCAGTCANTAGGCCCAATTAGTTACCTCATACTGTTTCCTTTTTTCTCTGTCATTTTTTATTAAGTCCCAAACACTTTAAGTGTTATAACTTCCATATGTGAANTGGGCATCACNGTGGACAGATGTGTAGCGGTAGCCCATCGTTCAGCATGAGAGCAACTGAAGGCCCAGTGGATTCCCTTTCATCTACTTTCACCACAAGGGACCTTCTGAACTTTGTCATTGCTTGGTTTTATTAAAAACAATGTGTCTTAGTGTGTGTTCCATTGGTGTTGCTGTGACAGCCTACCACAGGCCGAGGAGTTCAAGATCAATGTATTAGCATTTGATTTGATCTGCTTGCTGCCCTCCTACGGTGCCCTCTCGTGGAAGAAGGCNGAAGGACAAGGAACAACCAACTCCCTTTGCCATCTTCTCATGAGGATACCTGATCTCATTCACAAGGGAGGGACCTTCATGCTCCAATCACCTTTTCAAGGTCCCGCCTTGTGATACCGACACATTGACAGCACCGAGGCTGGCAAGAGGACACATTTAAACTTTACTAGTCCGTCTATGCTCCCCCAAATTAGTGTCTCACATACAAAATGCATTCACTCCATCTTAACAGCCCCAAGGGCTTAACCCAACTCCTTGTAGCAACTACTCAAAAGCTTCCAGATCAGAGNCTCAGGCAAATAGCACCTAACTCAGAAAAGGAAGAGACACAGGCATCACCCATCCTGAGGTAAATTTCCCTCCAGNAGTGACCTGGGACATCAAACAAGTTGTGTGGTTTTGAGATACAAGGACGGGCAGGTATGGGAAAGACAGGCTTCCGAGCTGGGGCNTGCTGGTCAGCCAGTCCAGCCAAAGGGNAAATTCTGGGTTCAGTGAGAGACTACATTTCAAAAAGAAGGTAGAGAGTTATTTAGGGATACACCTGTTGATCTCTGGCTTACACCGCGTGCACGTGCATCCCCTAAAGGTACACAGATAAATACATACATATACACACAGAGAAAGAAGAAAGATGCACAGCTGCCATTAGGGAGCTGCATGCCACCTTCTGAAGGCACAGTAGCCTTTTTCTACATGGAAGACTTGTCTTTTCTACACTGGAAAATGGGTTTTAATAAACCAGCTTTTCCATTTACCCTCTATGTGACTATTGGTAAGCCCTTAACCTTGACTGGTTTGCTTCCTTAAANTCTGTCTTCATAGAATTTTGTTTTCATTTGAGATAAGGTCTTGTTTTGTAGCCCAGCATGGTTTGAAACTTGCAGTCCTTCTGCCTCTGCCTCCCCAGTGCTAGGACTAAAATNGTGTGCTGCCACGCTCATCTTTGAAAAAAAAATTTAAGATCTAATAAACTAAAACCTTTTGTACTTTATGAGCTATGGCTGTATGGAAGTTTGGGAATTAGTTGTTCTTAGTTCTGATTTCTTGACCCCTAGAGAGCAACTCACAGAGGCCACCTTGGGTGTCTTTTTTCTTCCAAGATACAGTGTAGCTGATGCTCAGGAGGGATTATGGTCTGGAAGGGTGAGTGGATGGGGTGGACGGTTTCGGCTGTGGGGTTGTACCTTCCAGCAAAAGCAGGGAGTTCTGTATTGCTTTAAATTTCTCCCCTACCTGCTGGGGAGCTCATCAAGACTGAGTGCTGCAGTTAGGATTACCCAATACACGCTGTTTGAAGGCTGCTAAGCAGGGGAAAGATAGGAGGGAGAGAGGGCTCTTTCTAATCAGGTGATATGAACAGAGCATGCATTTGAAAGCATCTGGGAAGGAGGATCTCAGTAGCTGCCTCCTTCCCTGGGTTTGCTTCTAACACACTCTGGAGTCTTTTTGGTTTCAGTTTTGTGTGAGCTCGAACTGACATGGCAGGCTGGGATGAGGCTGTCTGTGAAAGGTACTTGAAAGTCAGGTTGGAACAAAGCTCACGCATGTTTCTTGCAGAGGATGTGGAGCTTGTTGACTGGAAGCCTGCCTGCCAGAACAAGATCCTTCTGCGCACAGCAGAAACAATCTGCCATTGTCTCCAGGGATAAAACAGTGCCAATAAAACATGAAAACTCCAGCCAAGAGGAGGAACGCTGCATTAACTGCTTCATCACTGAAAGGGATTATGGGAAAGGAGAGACAGAACAAAAATTCTCTCCTTGCTTTTCGTCTTCAAATGTGCACATCATACAAATGCATTCCCCGAAGCCAAGCCCACCACAGG
>LZPO01018356.1:19613-32902 GCA_001675575.1 Neotoma lepida | reverse complement strand
TGGCGAGGGGACAGAGAGCAAGAGAAAAGGGAGATACCCACATGGGTGTAGCAGGCCAGAGGCAGAGCCAGAGAAACATAGTGTAGAGGCGCCCAAGTGGAGGGCATAGCAGGCCAGAGCCCGGAGAGAGACTGAAAAGGACTACAAGAGAGACAAATGGTTAGAAACCAAACAGGTAGAGGGAAGCAGTAGCTGAAGAATCAGACTCTAGAATTTGGAATCCAATTTTGTGGGTGGCAGAAGTCAGCAGGAACAAATGATCTGTACATACTTGAGAGTCAAATTAGCAGCTTGGTTTGGAGAGGCCAAGTTCCCTGGAAGGAAACTCATTTATGCCAATTCCAAGATTTTGGCACCAGATGAATGAAAAAATATAAAAATAAGCAAGGAAGGACACGACTGCACCTAGATACGGTGGAGTAGAAAATTTGTTGTAGATAAAAGGGAGAACATATCCAGAGCATATCTGAGAGAGTCCAGANTAGACATGGCCAGGCTGAGCTGGGCCATGTGCGAAGGGATGGGAGGGGAGAAGAACCACTGACCAAGAAGCGGTAGCCTGGACCAAGAGACCGGGCAAGAGACTGGCAGAGCCAAAATGGCTGCGCTGTATATAGGGCAGAGGATCTGGGAGGAGGGAAGCCCAGCCAAATTTCTGGGCTGTAGAGTTCAGAGCAAGGGGCAAGATATGCCAGCCAGCAGGGCTCTGTNACTGGTAGAGACTGAGCAATGCTAGGAGAACCCGGTGCTTTGATATGTTAATGGACACCTCAGTTCCCTGTTTGTCCCGGGTTTCAAACCTAACATTTGCTATGTGACCTTTGCAGACCATGTGTTGTTTCGCTCAGCTAGTGTGGGAATGTCTTTTGGTNACTGCAGATCCATTAATACTTANCAGNTCTCTACAGCTCCTTTGCCCTGTGGGCTTGGGCCTGCCAGTTGACTGAATACCCTTTATTGGGGTGGGAGATACTACCCCTAGTATTGCTGGGATGGGTTGCTTTGAGCACTCATGCTCTTGTGATTAAGCCCTCACCTTTGTGCTATCAGTAACTTAAAATGAGCTCAGTAGCTCTCCAAGTCGGACTTGGGTGGAAACTTTTCTTTGGTCTGCTGTGGATTCACCCTATCTGGGGTGAATAGCCATTTGTTCACATCTCCTCAGTAACAGTCACACAACACCTTCATGTGTCCAAAATACATAAAATTTTNTACTTTTCTATAATTTGGGTGTGGTTTATCCTCACAAAACTCAGGTTAAAATTTGGTTATCCCCCAAGGGTGCAGTAGTGGCACATACACTTTGTTAGTAACCAGTAGTTCTATTATTGGACTTAAGACCAGCTCAACAAGAGGGAAATNATGTCTGGTAACAGAAATCTAACCAACTACCCAGGGCTAGTGAAGTCATGGATCTTGGAGGAGAACCTACAAACATCACTTTACTAAACCAGCATAACATATAACTACATTATAAATATTTGCNCATATACCCACAGATAAGTATAGTCTTCACCCTTTCATCAAGGAAACTTCTCTTTGCAATGGACAGAAGCAAATACTGAAAACTACATCCAGTCAAAATGTAGAGTTGTGGAGCCTAGTCAGAATGGATATGTCTAGAAAACAACTCCTGAACGCAAAGCTCAGGGAACATTGTGGAAGAGGGAATGGAAGGCTTGTAAAAGCCACAGGATCAGGGAGGGTTTTGTGAGATTGTGTCTCTGATCAATGTCAGAAGCTACACCCATAAAGTATTGACCACATGACTGCACAAATGTAAGCTGAACAAGGACAACAATAAACATGTTAAAGTGANTANGGGTGGGGAAGANCGCAAGGCTTCACCCCTACACAAAGAGCTATAGGCAACTAAGGACTGCTGAGAGCTGGAGAAATGATCTTTCCCAGGGAAGAACATACCAACTGCTTATTCAATACCAAATATTCAACCCGGAAAACATACATATAAGTAACATTATGAAAAGTGAGCAGGTATAAATGTAGGAACATGTATGCATATATATATATATATATATATATATATTTCAATTTGTAGCAACAATTAGTGAAAAAGAGGCCATAAGTTTTAAAGAGAGCAAGGAGTGGTGTATTAGTGGGTTCGGAAGGAGGGAGGGGAAATGATGTATTTATCGTTAAAAAAAATAAAAGTTTGATTCCCAATTTTCTGAAGAACCTCCAATCAATATGGCGGTTCCTCAGAAAATTGAGAATTGATCTACCTCAAGACCCCAGCTACACCACTCTTGGGCGTATACCCAAAAGACACTCCAGCCTACTACACAGACACTTGCTCAACTATGTTCATAGCAGCTTATTCATAAGAGCCAGAAACTAGAAACAACCTAGATATCCCTAAATTGAAGAAGNGGTAAAGAAAATGTGGTAAGTTTGCACAATAAAGTATTACTCAACAGCTAAAAAAAAATGACATCATGAAATTTGCAAGCAAATGGATGGAACTAGAAAAAAATCATCCTGAGTGAGGTAACCCAGACCCAGAAAGACAAACATGGTATGTACTATCTTATAAGTGGATATTANCTGTAAAGTAAATGATAATCATGCTACAATCTACAAACCAAAGAGGCTAAGTAACAAGGAGGCTTGGGAGTAGGGAGGGGTAGGGGGAAAACACATGGATCTCCCTGAGACGGGAAAATAGAAGAGGTTTTGCAGGTGGACCAGAGGCAGTTGCGGATGGAAATAGGAAGGATTAGGTTGCGGGAGGGAGAGGGGGAGAAATTTCAGGGAGAGATGACTGGAATTGGAGGGCATTTGGGGCGGGGGCAATGTGGAAACCTAATGCAGTGGAGACTGCCTGGAATCTACAAAGGTGACCCTATCAAGGACTCCTACTAATGGAGGATACAGAACCTGAACTGTCCATTTTCTGCAACCAAGCAAGGCTTCCAGTGGAGGGATTGGGACACCAACACAGCCACAAACCTTAGACTCACAATCTGTCCCAACTGCAAGATGTGCTTGGGCAATGGTGACTNAGAGCTTGTGGGAGTGCCCACCCACTGATTGGTATAATATGAGGCCCACACCACAAGAGGGAACCCATGCCCAAAACTGTCTGAATGACCAGGAACTGGAGACTGGATAGCCAGGACAGTACCAAACATGACTAGTAAAATATAAATAAATTAATTAATTAAAAATTCCTAATGATGTTTTGCTATAAATACAGATCAGTGCCTAGTCAAGTTGTCATCAGAAAGGCAGCCTCCAGCAGTTGATGGGAGCAGATTCCTAGGCTCACAGCCAAACATTAGGCAGAGAGCCCAGGTTGGAGGTTTCCACTGGGCCCCTCAGAGCTTTGGGGAACCCCCTGGAAGAGGGNAAGGAGGAATTGTGGGAGCCAGAGGGGTCAAAGACACTAGGAAAACAGGGCCAGTGAAATCAACTAAACAGGGCTCATGTAGGCGCACAGACTGAAGTGCAATTGTAGAGCCTGCGTGGGTCTGCTCTAGGTCTTCCGCATGTATGTTATGGTGGTTGGCTTGGTGTTTGGGGGGGAATTCCTGACAGTGGGAATAGGGGTCTTTGACTCTTTTGCCTGCTCTTGGGACTCTTTTTCTCCTACTGGGTTACGTTATCCAGCCTTGATGTGAGGGTTTGTACCTGGTCTTATTTTATCTTGTTGTGCCATGTTCTGTTGTGCCTGGGAGGCCTGCTCTTTCCTGGGAGGAGATAGGTGGGAGAAGTGAATCCAGGGAAGGGGTTGGGGTGTTACTGGGAGGAGTGGACAGAGGGGAAGCTAGGATGTATTATATGAAAGAAGAATAAAAATTTTTAATAAAGAAATAAAAGAATTTATTAATTTTTTAAAAGTGATTATCAATGTAGCAGTGTTAGCAGTGGGGTCCTTAAGGGTGATTTACATCTTTACCTACACACTAATCCCTTCTCCTAGNAAGGAATTAGAGCTTGTAAGTGCAGATTGTTAGACAGTGTCTGGTCACCTTTGTCCCTTTTCTTTTCTCTGAATGTGTCTCTATGCCACCCCTATAGACACCCTTGCCAGGTAATGCTATCTGCCAAGTTCCAATGCATCCTGGCATTGGAGAGTAGAAGATATATGACATACATGCTTGTCATTTTACTGTGCTTTTCTTTGTTGAGCTTAGGAGGTATCACATTCACAAATTAACAGTTTCTGTTTTGTGTCTTTGTTTCCCATCTCCCCCTTGCTCTACTGAATAACTTCCCACCAGCTCTCATGCAAATAACTAATTAAACTCAGTGGACCACACAGGGAAAGAAGGTAGGAAGGAGACTCATTGAGAAGAGTGCCAGTGGGACAGGGAGGGGATAAGAGAGGGGAATAGGAGATGAAAACTACCAAAATTAATTATATAAATGTATTAAACTGTCAAATAATAAAAAAGGAAAATACCCATAACCACATGAAGAAAGAAATCATAGATACTTTTCTAAAAGGGAAATTTCTGGGAATGCTTTGTATACCAAGCAAGTCTATCAGCTCTGCATTCCAACAGCACCATGTGTATTTCAAGTCTCTGTCACATTTTGGTAATTTCTTAAAATATTTCTAATTTTATTCTAATACTATATAGTAATCCATTGCTATTGGTCTGTGGCTGATCTTGTACCTTAAAGAATTGAGTGCTTTACCTTAGAATATGTGAGTCCTTGGATTCATTNCCTTCCACCACTATTTAAAAATAGAGAATGGAAGAAAGAAAAAATAAGAAGGAGAAATGACATGTGATAATGAATGATCTCTGATATTATTATATAATAATTGTTTGGAGCATCACAAATTGTGCCCATAAAAAATCAAATTCAATCCACAAGTGCATGTGTTTCCTGTTCTGATTGTTTCAATGACAGAGTCATTCTCCCATCTCTCTCTTATTTGTTTTTGCTCTTTTGGGGGGCCCGCCATTCAGCTCCCACATAAATGACACACGAAGGCTTATTCTTAATTATAAATGCTCAGCCTTAGCTTGGCTTGTTTCTTGCCAGCTTCTCTTAACATTAATTTAACCCATCTGTCTTTTGCCATTGGGCTTCTACCTTTCTCTGACTTCTGTCAGTCTTACTCTTGGCTGGCTGGGTGGCTGGATGGCTGGCCACTTGTGTTCTCCTCCTTCTCTCACTCCTTCTTTCACTTCTAGATCTCTCTTTCTCAGATTTCTCCTTCTATTAATTCTTTCTGCCTGCCATCCCCCCCTATCCTTTCTCCTGCCCTGCTATTGGCCATTCGGTTCTTTATTACACCATCAGGTGTTTTAGACAGGCAAAGTGGCACAGCTTCACAGAGTTAAACAAATGCAACATAAACAAAACTAACACACCTTAAAATAATATTCTACAACCATATATATATATATGTATATATATATGTATTTATGCATGTATGTATATGTATATATATATATATATGGGCTCCTTGTTCCCAGAGACACAACAATACTGAATTTTGCCAAATAATACCATATAATGGCTTTAACTCTTGAAGGGGAAAGAAGAGTTACACATCTCTAACTGACAATCATAAACTAAATATGATTAAACTTGGCAAGGAGACAGGTGAAAAGCATAAAAGAGCTGAAAACTAGACCTTTTTGTGTGACAAGCAGTTAAANTGTGAATACAACAGGAAGGGTCTTGAAGACAGTTAAACATGTTATTTAACAAGCATACAAAGTACTCTNTTAAAATATAAACTGATTTATATAATAGAGAAAGTTTTAGTGACNAGGCATAATATTCCCCTAAACTAAAATCTAATTCNGTGAAGGCTGAGAGAAGGGAGAAGCTATAGAGCAGTTTCAAGTTAGCAGATGTTAGACCAAGAGTCTTAAGTAAAGAATCGGTCTCCACAATATAAACATACAGAGAGAATCAGCAAGTGCTGATGTAGAAGCCACAGCAAGATGTTTTCATCTAGCTACAATAGCATTTGATGGTGACTGTGCTCACCAACAGATTTTCACTATAGGGGAAAGACTTTTAAATTGGAAGCAGAAGTCCTCTTTGACCTTCACAGCTGGAGAGAAGCCAAAGCCTTGTTCTAAGGCTTCACAACACGAGCAGACTTTCTTATTAGGGTCCAATGCAGCTGATGGCTTTAGGCTGAAGCCAAAACCCATTGACCATCTGTAAATACTAATGCTTTAGAGAATTGTATNCAGTGTACTCAGTCTGTGTTCTGTAAATAGAATCACAAAACCTGGATGACTCTATGTACATGGCTGTACATAGAANGAGATTTGTTTAATATTTTAAACTAACTATTCAAATATATTCTTCAGAAAAACNCAAGTCCTTTTGAAAATCTCTNATAACATGCATCAGGATTAATGTGGCTTTTATACCTGATCACACAACATATAACCAGCATCCATGTACCAAGAAATAACTCTCTCATCTTACTGCTTAGGAAATACCTTTCATAAGTTTACAGATAGTAATTCCTCTGATGGAGTGGGGCAAAGTAAATCAAAAGGGATTCAACATTCTAGATGCCATTAAAAAGGTTTATGGTGCATAATACAGGCTCAAAATATGAACAGTAACAGAAGTTTTGAACAAATTAAGTCCAATNCTCATGTATGATTCTGAGGGGTTAAGGACTTCAATGAAGNGGTGTGGCAGTTAAAGAGAATGATAGAAGCAGAGTTTGTAGCTCTGTCTGAAGTGCTCTAATCTTACAATACAATGTTAAGGGGTGAGGAGCTGTTTCCTATGGATGGGCAAGGAGTGGTNTCTTGAGATGGCATACTGGAGAATTGCCATTCACACTGATAAAAGGGCCACANAGGACTTAGAACACTGTATGGGCCCANTTGCTAAAGNAGGGCAGAATAGAAGGTTGTCTCCAATTTAGATGAACGTTCTACTAGGGGAGAAATACTGCCAGAGAGGATTACATGGGATAGAGGAATCTTTTGNGAAGTGTCCATCAATGCAGCAAACTTTNTTGCCCTTATTTTACAAATCGCCTCAGCCACCAAACCTTCTGCAGCCACCACCCAAGTCAATAGTCATCATCAAGATGAAACCTTTACCAGAAAAACATTGCTGAAGGCTTACTTATTCATTAGCGTTCTTTTAGCAATAAAATTTTTTAATAATACACATTAGATAGATAGATAGATAGATAGATAGATAGATAGATAGATAGATAGATCACATAAAGTCACTATACCTAACTAACTACATTAATTGACTTTAGGATAATGTAAATATTACTATTATATGCTCCAAGAAACAACAAAAATGGAGTTTCTCGAAATGACCCTAATTATAATTATGCAATTTTCTCTCTATATATATATGTGTAAGTATGTGTATATATGTCTATGCACCATGTACATNTTTACTCACAGGTACTATATGAAAACAGCGGAATAGTATGTGCTCACGAAAAGAACACAATTAGTCATATATTGGGGATCATCTCATGAAACTGCATGTTGGATAGTCTCCCTCAACACTTCTTTTGTGAAATCCAACACCTATCCATTTATCATGGAAATATCTATTAAGATAATAGTCACCATAACTGTTCATATAGCTTTACAAATTAAGAAAAGCTAAAAAGTAGACATATGTGATATAATTTCACTAGAGAATCCAGTGTATCACATGCTCCCTAATGTACTCTGTTATACAAGTTCCATCTGGNGCTCTGGAAAAATCTTCAGGAAAGATATTCTGTTAAGCTTCCCTTTACTTCCATTATAAAATTATCAGAATTGCATTCTTTGATGTGTTTTTCTAAAAGGTGTATATTGTGCAGACAATTTGGGGACCAATTTATTCAAGCATGCACATGATATTTGCCNATAAATAACGTGACTATTCTTGTCATTGAGTTGGCTAAGTGTATGAGCACAATGCTGACAGGTCTGAAGATGTTTCTGTTGACTATTATGAGTTTGAGATGAATTATTATAAATAGTTTTATGCAGAGCTGATGGTGTCCAACCAGATATGAAATCAATATACACACAGTGGTTCTATACGTGAAACAATCAGATTGAAATAAATGGNTGCTGCTATTGCAACAACAGCCTGACATATCAGATTAAAGCTATAAAGTCCTCAGAGAATGGGAATCACAATTCATCCACCTGATTCTGAAGGGGAATTTAGAAGGTTAAAACACCAGGAGTGAGCTTGACATTTTCTTACTTTATATCTACAAGGAAATGTGTACTATCAACTTGCATAAAAATGACCATGTATTAGGGCAGTCTCTGGGGTCATTAGAAAAAATTATACAGGTTGGAATAAAGTTTTTATATGATTCTGAATATGAATGTTTTAACTTGAAAAATATATGCTTAGTGATTTGTTTGTTGTGCTATAAATATGTGTCAGATTGCCAAGCTNGCTGTTAGTACACCGTAAAACCAAGGCCCTTGTAGGAGCTGGAGGGACAGTTCAGCCATAAAGAGCGCTTGCTGCTTTTGAAGAGAATTTAGGTTTAGTTCTCAGCACCTATGTGGTGGCTCACAACTGCCTGTGACTCTAGTTCCAAGTGATCCAATACTTTCTTCCACACACATGTGATGCATAAACAAATATACATATAAAATAAAATGCATAAATATCTTAAAATGTCCTTGAGCATACATGGCTGTGAGTTTCTGATATTTTTCAATTATCGTAGTTTTTGAGACNTGTGTCACCTAAGTCAAAAGTTATGAGAANTAGTCTTCCTAAAACTCTATTCCATTATTTCTTCTTATAAAGAAGAGGTGTGAAATGAAGTTTGAGAAGGCTTGAAGGATTGACAAGGATAACTGTTTATAAATGGCAAGGGTGGTGCTTCCTTCTACTTTGAACCTGACCATGTACCTCTTCAGGATGATGCTTGCTACTTTTAACTGCTATCAATTTTTTATATTTTTTATTTTTATTTATTTATTTATTTATTTATTTATTTATTTATTTATTTACTAATTTATGAACATTTTTCTGTTAGAGACTTTTGTACTGTGGCTTTTTCCTCTCAGTGCTGTAAACTTTCTTACCTAAAGGTAGAGATTCTTCCAGATGCACCTCTCATCTTGACCCTCTTATGTGCTGTGCAGACTTTCTTTTAGAGTGAGGGGGGCCTGATCATAATATAACAATGGCTCTGCAGGCCTGCCAGACCCCCGAAAGGATATTGCCTTTCACAGTTACTCTGTTACAGAAGATGATTTCTTGTACTGGGTGGAGGGCATGGTATTTCTTTAAATAGACTCTCTATCTGTCATCTTTTGGGCTCTCTCTTCATTGCTATAAGTGACTGCTGAAACTCTCCCTATTCTGTTGAAAGTCAACACCATTTGACCCTTTGCTTTACTGGAAGCTATTCTATTTTGTTGAATTCTGAAGTCCTGGTCATTTCTTTGACAATGCTTTGTTTCAGGGCACCATTAGCCCCAACACACTGTCACACACCAGCACAGAAGGTGTCAATGATAAAGTGGGATTCCAGTTTCAGTTCCTTGCAAATTATTAATAATGGTGAATCTTAAAATGTTGGGAAGAATGAAGACATTCTAATACAAATGATTTTGAGGAAGAAGAAAATTTTTGNAAATACATGTAGCTAAAGAAAGTCTTAGAGGAATTTTTTTTAATTATTTGAGTTGGTTATCAGGACGATCTCTAGTGTTATTTCACTGAAATGGACTTAAAACTTAGCAAATAGAAAACTCAGAAGACATTGAACTTGGAAATCTGTGTCCAGTGGGGCAAGTCAGATATCTATCTCTCCCATGGACCTGCAAGAGGCTTCAGAGGACCTTTCATACTCAAAGGCCTTTTGTGTATGCTTCTCATGTAATCATGAATCTGCTTTGAACCAAGGGATAACACCACCTTTTTCACATCTAGTTGGACTATAAATGGTATCTAGCACATGCATAACTATCTACTTGTATCCTGAGCAACATACCAAGAATTAACAAAAAGGGACAGTTTTGCTTAGCAGAGGTTTCTTCCTATTAAAAAAAAAAAAAACAAAAAACAACCAATCAGTTAAATCATTTTTTTTCTAAGAGACTGAGCATGGTGCCCACAAAGACTGTTGGCAGACTTGGAAGTGAAGACATTCATTCAATAGTCCTTTAAATGGTAGTTATGGGGAATCNGAACAGAAGGAAGAAACACAAAGCAAAGAGGACTCTGCTGGATCCTGAAGATGCAATGCTGCAAGGATAGAGGCATGCCTTTGGAGTAGCTATGTCTTCTGTGGCATTAAAGACTGCTTCATTAGCTTTTAATAGACAAAACATAGGATACAGGAGCAAGGCTGGGCAAGCTGTTCTATTTTTGAGAAAAAGATACTTCTCAATAGAAATTAATACATTCGGAACAATTTTCTGAAGAATGAGTACTATATTCTTAAGAGAAATTCTGTAATCTCTGAATGCAATAACTTTTCTAGCTACTATATGATTTCATAAGGAATAACATAGCAGTAGGCCTGATATTTATAAAAGCCTTCAGCAGTGAGGCTCTCTGAGCTCCCTGTGTACCTCTCTACCTCTGTCTCTGTCTCTGTCTTTTCTGTCTCTGTCTTCTCTCTCTGTCTTCTCTCTCTCTCTCTCATTCTCTCTCTCTCTCACACACACACACAAACACACACACACACATACTTGAAGAAGTTGCACTCACTCATGCACACACACTCACGCAGGCTTAAGTACGGCTAACTAAGCAATTAGTACCAATAGCTAAACTATAACATATAGAAATAACATATAGACTCCCTAAGACAGGACCACTTTCCTACAAAANAGCTAATGATGGTGGGCTATTAAGAATTTAAAAAGAAAATTTAAAAGATGGCGTAGCAGCAGGTTTGTAATCCCTGCACCCTTGGTGCTCAGATGGGAAAATTAGAAGTTTCAGGCTAGTCTGAGCTACATGGATGATAATGTTCTGTCTTAAAATAGCAAGATCCAGGAATGTAACTCAACAATAAAACATTTGCTGAGCATTCATAAGTCTCTGTGTTTAATTCCTTAGCANCACATAGAAAAAAACTAAAATAGTTCTGTACTTAAATCCGTGTATACTGGAGTTTAGCAGACCTAAAAGGGGCTCAGAAAAAAATCTACACATTTGGTATCAATTTAGCTAAGAAGAAAACATGACATAGGTTAGAAATACCAGCNGGACCTCACAATTTCCAGAAAATCTTGGGATGCACACTCCAGACAATATGCACTCAGGAATAGAATCTTTCATAAATGAGAAATCAATTAAAGAACTCTCTAATGCATTTTAAAATATTCTCTAAGTACTTAGTATTCTCTTTATATTTTAAGGAGCAGACTGGCCTACGTGGCAATGCTATCTCCTGTGCTGAGGTCATGTAAGCATGGGCTTCTTCTGTCACATCATTATCATAAAGATAATCACCAGTTACAAGATGAAAAATGCATATAGTGGGTAGCTATTCCAGCTTTGACCTGGAAGCACTATCCCTGGTGAGGCTTCCNGTAACTGCCATGCCTACCTAGAACCTCCCCCTGGGGTGGTCCAAGACNGGAGCCTTTAAGACCGGAGATCCNTCCGTGCNGGCCCTCTTGGTTTCTGGTGATCCTGGATTCCGGATGGCAGATCGAGCAGAGTTCTCCAGAGAACACCACTGGACTGCACCTCACCTCTCCTGGATTCTGTAACCAACCCCTTTACTGGCTGTAAGTTATCCCTAAATAAATCTTGTATTAACTACGTGGAGTTGCCTTAGTAATTTCTCCCATTAAATGCGTGTGAAATCTGTGACTGAAAGCAAAAGACGACAAAAAGACAATAAATAATCTTGAGTCCCAGGAAGTAGTCTTGGGCGACAACATCAGATTTCCCNTAGACTTTAAAAGGAAGGCTCAAGAAAGCTTCATTTGAAATGGAAGGGACAGAGAACACTCAGCTAACAGGCATCCCATGAGAGTGGCCAAGAACATTAAGAGAGAGGTCTTCTGTGATTTTCTCATGAGCCAACTGCCAGAGGTTCCCTCTTTTATATCTATCAAGGGGATGATTTCAAAAGAGTATTTAGGACATCTGGTTGGCAGAGCACCTCAATGCTGGAATATTAACTCATACATAAAAGAGGAAAGGCTGTCATTGGCCTCAGTGGGAAGGATAAATCCATACCCTGCATGAGACAGAATGGTACCAGTTCCCATTTTCTTCTGAGGAGTGGCCATTCATTTTGAACTTGGTGTGTTCACTGAGACCTTATGAGAAAGATGCCTTTTTTATTTCTTTTTTTATTTGAGAGAGCTGGACAACTGAAGCTCATTAGTGGCTTACCATTGTGCCTAAGTCTATATAGTTCACAAGTATGGGTGCCTATATCATATCATGCTGTCCTGGGTAAAGCAACTGGGAAGCCCCTGCTGCTAGCTCCTACCATGTCAAAGTCAAGACACTCCAGGTTATGATGTCCTTTGAGTCAGTGGGAGTCTCTATTCTTGTANTTCTCCCTTGTACAGAATCACATCAAGCCTCCATTCCTACAAGGCCTGCTTAGGGAAGTGAGAAAGGGACTTACTCTCAGGGTATGTGCCCAATGAATAAAGAAATCAGTGCTCTGAAGCAGCACATGACTTTTCTAAGGAATTAATTGGATCTTACTTAACTAAACTCTNCTCATTACTCTTCCACCAGACAAACTTTGTCTATAAATAGATATAGCAAGTTAGGACAAGAATATTAGATGACATAAAATACTTGATAACTCCCCAACAGTTGGAATGACCAAAAATGTGCTTTGTCTGAACTTCCAACCCTAGTCCTTCTTCCCCCGAGACCTCTATATCCAAAGACAAACCCAGCCCTATTACTTACAATTTCCACACTTAATTTGGACCCTTCTGTGGAGTACATGTACTTGGGTTTGAGACTTCAGGCCGAATTTCATAAAGTATACTCTGGAGCTCTTGAAGTTCATCAATCAACCCTCCACTGTCAAATTTTATTTTGATTCTTTGTAACCTTAGAATCTTCTCATTACACACCTCCTCTTGCATATTTGATTTATTTAAGTGTTTAGGAGTTAGGTTCTTTTGTTTGGAACTGAGTTTGCGAAGAAGGGACAAAGGGAGAGAGACTATTAAATAAAGAGAATTAGAGAATTTAAGCACTTCTGTCCCAGAGTAGAGCTGGGGGAGAGGGGCGGGGGTGAGTTAGTGCAACCTTCTGTAAAGAAATCGAAAATGCTGAAGGAATCCCTCAAAATAGAGGGGAAGAGAAAAAAATAGAAAATTTTGGACTAG
>LZPO01018355.1:0-12350 GCA_001675575.1 Neotoma lepida | reverse complement strand
AGTACCAAGACCACTAGCTTTGTCATGGGGGCTGACATGCATGGGCTCTACCTCACAGGCATGGAGAATGGCTGTCAAGATGCAGAGCAGAATGGCATGACCAGCCCTGCCCACTTTGGAGCATTTCTCTCAGGAGAAAAGTCAGTGAATGATTTGGACATGAGGGATTTGACTCTTCCCTTTGAAACAATGATGGTATAAAGGCAGGGCTCACTATGAGGGANGACTGGCAATGACACAGGTCATTTCCTATNTCACCAGCAAGGACCAAACAATACAGTCCAAGAGGATGCTGCCCACAGCTTCCCAGTCAAGATAGCTGTGAGCTGTCCAGCCTTTTATTTGGTGACTTATAGGGTGGTTTCTTTTCCCTCAGAACACATCTGAGAAGTTTCTGAGCTTTTAAAAAATTTGTTTTTGTTTTTAAAGACAAGGTCTTACCCCATAACCCAGTCTAGCCTGGAACTCACAGTAGTCCTCCTGCTTCAGCCTTCTGTGTACTGGAATTGCAGGTTTACACCACCACCCTCTGCTTTGGTGAAAGCCTCTTCATTGCAGCCGTTTCTACTCTCCACAGACAAACTCCCCAGCAAGAGCCTGTCGCTGCAGGTGAATCCCTGAGATTGCTCCTTGTGGACCGAAGACACACACAGAGAAGAAAGAGCTGGCACCTCCAACATTTAATAATCAGCACTTCCTTAGGACCTTTTCCTTAAACATCAGATTATTTAGGTAAAAAANCCCCAAACATTTCTCTTGAAGCATTGCTAAGTGATTTCTCATAGGCATGCAGACCTAGATTCTATCCAAATTAGTCAAACGCGATCTTGGTAATATCTTACTGCCTCAGGACCACCTCAGGGTATGCAGCTCAACTTTTTAGAGAAAAAGTTCCTCTACCCCAAGTGACTCCTTCAGCTCTCAAAATAAACCCTGTGCAGCACCAAGGGCCTTTCAGTGCTGTGCTTTCTAAATATCAGGATTCCATTCTGGCAACTTATTTTCACTTAGAAAATATCCACCCAGTAACCCTTCGCTTCAAGAGTGTCCCCTGACTCACCCTACCACACTGTGTACCTCTGAGCCTTTGTCTGCTGCCCTCCACCCCACCCCTATGCTTTTTCCTCTCATACATAGCTACCTACTCCTCTGACATTCAGCTCTAATGAGTCCCAACGCTGGGCTAGGCACCCAGCCACACTGCCGCCATTGAGGCTGGGCTTCCTGAGTCTCCTTTACATCATTTNTTTTCTCTAACACTCTTCTGCAAAGATGAGCAACTAGATGGCATGTAAGACAGGCCCCTCTCAGATGCTGATCTGGGGTCTGGCACATGCAAGATGCTTGTTCAATGTCCATAAGATGATGGGAGCTGGGCCTAAGGAGCAGGTCTTCCAAGTCAACATGAACAAGAACAATTCCAGGACATCCAAGGTACGGGCACTGGATAGGNAGTTACAAAACNGCTGCCAACTTTCTGCCCCTGGGGCTCAGATTTCCTTGTAAAATGGGAGTTGTTAAACTGGTTGGACTTTGAGAAATTTCCCAACTTCAGCACTTGCTCAAATCACTTGGCTGCCAATGGGCAGAGGTGAANTTAATGTGGTTTGATTCTCAATTTGGTCCAAGCTCATCCATCAAATATTGGAGTTTCATTTGGTGACACCATTCTCTCTTGCCAAGATTGGACCCAAGTGAAAAACACACTTGACTGCAGGTGGGTTACCACTTAACTCTGAGTTTCAAAAAGGATTTACCAGCCTCTCAGTATGAAGGCCTAAAAGTACTCCCCCATGAGTGTGTGTGTCTAAGATGTATGTGTACATATTTGTGTGNATATGTATATGTATTCATATGCATGTGGAGACTAGCAGTCAAACACAAGTGTGACTCTTGAAAAGCCACCCACCTTGTTTTTTGGGCCAGGCTCTCTCACTGAATCTGGAGGTCACTGATTCTGCCAGACTACTGTCCATCAAGCCCCAGGAATCCTCTAGTCTCGGCCTCTCCTGTTTGGGGATTATCTGTGTACACCACAATACCTGACATTCTTGACATGGGTGCTGTGGATTGAACTTGGGTTCTCATGCTTGTATGACAAGCATTTTAGAACTGAGCCAGCTCAAAACATACTCTTATAGAATTCTTTTGACCCATATTATCTATACAAAAGAATACTTTTTTGCTGTTGTTTGTTTAGGACAGAGTCTCACTATGTAACCTTGAATGGTCTAGAACCACTACATAGATGAGGCTGGCCTTTAGCTCAGACATCTACGAGTTCTGCCTCCAGAGTGCTGGGATTAAAGGTGTGTGGCACCACGTTCAGCCCTAACTTTTATTTAAGACAGAATCTCACTATGTAGTACCGGCTGGTCTTGAATTTACAGTCCTCCTNCCTCAGCTTTCCAAATGCTGGGATTACAGGTGTGTACCACCATGCCCAGATAAAAATAATTTTTATTTGTTCTGATATCTGCTAATGCAGAACCAAACAACTGAAAATTGAGTGGCCTACAACAAACAGAAGCCCCACCTTCTTCTGCATTTCCCAATTGTGTAGGAGGGGAATATTGACATGGCCCAGCTGGGTGAGATTTCCATCCACAGGGCNTTGATGAACGCCATTCTGTGGTGTCTGCCTCATGCTGCTGTGGTCTGTGGGGCTCTCGGGGTAGCCTTGTGGGAAGGCTGCCAAGCTAGGCTCAGCCAGAACTGTCTGTCAGCGTCTACATGAGGTTATCTTCAGCTGTGCAGAGGCAACTGACCTGGCTGAGGGCTGCAAGAATTAGTTCTCAGAACAAGGTGGGAACAGCATGGCCTTATAGGANTCTGTGAAGTCCCGTAGCACCAAGTGTGGCAGCCTGCAGTGTTCATGACAGCCTGCAATTTTTCCCAGATCCAGTATAGGGATCATGCTTTCCTCTCTTGAGAAGAATGTTGGAGAATGTGAGGTCAGCTTTAACTCCGTGCAATCGTAAACACCTACTGGTTGTCAGCACTATTCTAATGTAGATATTGTTTTGATTATTCTCCTGCCTCAGCCTCCCCCTTGAGCTCTGAAGCTGAGTATTCCTCTGTATAATTAGCCCTTCAATCATTCTATGTCTAAAACTGACTCTGATGTCTTTCTAAACTGCTCAGTGTTAGTCATCTCAGAAAATTCTGGCTTCATCCTTCTGAAAGCTCAGCCTTCATGTCTTTGGGTCCTCAGCATCCTCTCCCTTCCTCCCTCCCTCCTCTAATTGGTATATCATGTTGACTCGACCTTTAATATACAGATGCACCTTGACTTATCACAGGATAATGGCATGATAATCCCATGCTAAGTTGAAAATACCATAAACATCATAAAAATGCAGTTGTGTTAAAAATGCAGTTAATAATCCAACCTACCAAACTTCAGTGCTTAGCAACAGAGAGCACATAGAATATTCATTGACCTGTATAGCATCACACATGGCTAGCCCAGGAAAAGATCAAAATTTGCAGCTCAAAGTAGTTTTTACCAAATGTGTGCCAATTCTGTACATCACAAAGCCAAAACATNATTACTTTGATCATCCAAAGTCAGGGACGCAGAATCTGACACTTGTATAACCACCACCATCCCTGCTAAGTCTGGCCTGAGNCGCCTCTCCTCCTGCTTAGATATCAGCACCTTTCCTCTCCCGGGCCACACAGTTACCATCTCACCCTTNCTCTAAGNGGCCACACAGTTACCCATCTCACCCTTCTGGTCACCTAGTTTCCAAACTACAGCCCGTGATTCTTAAGAAATGTAAGCTGGATGGCACCATCCAGCGACCTGCTGTCCTTGGGGAAAGCTGGTTTTTACTGAGGGTTCCATGCCTTCACGATGGGAACATTCACCCCCTACTTCCCCTGCTCCATTTAGTCTACGTTTGGCTGCTGTCCACCAAAGCAGCTTTTGTCTTAGCATCGGCCAGTACCTCTCAGTAGACTCGTTCTCCCTAAAACATGCACACAACCAACTCTCTAACTTCCTTAAGTTTCTGTTCAATTCCCTCCTTACAGTGACTTTTGACACTGTGCCACTTAAAATGGCAGTCTCCCTGTTACCTCATGACCTTAGACCCTTCTCGGCTTTGAATGTCCACATNGCACTAGCTGTCATTTAACCCTTATATCTTCTGTTTATTTCTCCTTTCTTATTAGCATATAAACTTTATGAATGCATTTTGTAGAGCTATGCAGCCTAGTCTGGCCTGAAACTTTTGATTCTGCCTCAACCTTCCAGGTGCTGGAATTACACACATGTACCACCATGACTGGCTAAAGCACATATTTTGGCTGTTTGGCTCCTAGCTGTATCCATGCATCCAAAACAGAAGTTGGCCATACAAAGGAGGTGCTCCAAATGGATATATTATGTAAGGAATGTTTTGCTGGTTTTCTAAAACAATAGAACAATCCTTTCAAGATGAGGAACTATCCATATTTCTTTTTGTTTTGTTTTGTTTTGGAGACAGGGTTTCTGTGTGTCTACTTGGCTATCCCTGGCTCTGTTGACCAGGGCTGGCCTCAAACTCAGAGATCTGCCTGCCTCTGCCTCCAGAATGCTGGACTTAAAGGCATGTACCACCATCACCCAGTTCCCATACTTCTTTTGGGGTTCTTTCCCCTAGTCTTTCTGAGCAGAGGAAAGTGTGTGCTCACTTCTCTTGTCCTACAAAATGTTACTAGGTGACAAATATGCCCTTCTGTACGTTTTCCTCTAAACCGCCAAACATTCTCTTCTGCTGGAGTAATTAATCCTTGCTAGTGCCGCCTCCTTTACAGCTGGTACCCAGTCACTGTCATTAAAGAACCAGAGCCTAGGCCCCAGCCCTGCTTCTGACTGGTGGTGTCATAACTGTGTAGTGGTAATATTCTGTCCTTCAGCTTCCTCACCTAAAAACCCCAGGGCCAATGACCTCCAGTCTCTGCCCATCAGATTGATTAGCAGAAAAAGTTGACAGTGTGGATCCTGGCTAGGCAGAGAGGGCAGAATGCCAGTCACTTTCCTTTGCCTGAATCCACATGGATCAGTTCATCTTGGCAAATTGCCATCATGGAGGAGGGTCCCAAAAGTTGATGAATAGAGTCCGGCACAGTGGCACATGCCTGTAATCCACGCATTTGAGAGGCTGAGGCCATCCTGGGCTGTAAAGTAAGACCTTTTCTAAAATAAAAATGAACAACCCCCCTCCCCCCCACACACACAAAGAATAAGTTTCTAAACATCGTGGCACCACACGTGAGATAACAGAAGAAATTCACAAGGAGAAGGAACTGGCATCCTTGGTTCACTCTTTTCCAAAACTCAGCCAACTCGGTGGAGTGAGAAGCCAGAGACACAGGTGTCCCTTTAAAACACAAGAGCTGTCCCTGACCAGCCACAGGTGAACGGGTCCACCATCCTGACTGTAAAACAAACATCGGTGTGGGAAGTAACACAATTTCAGGAGTAAACGATTTCTTCCAAATATTTAATAGAGGCATGGTACAGCATATGCATTTGTGAAAAGAAAGCCACTCACAGAAGAGCAGAGCAAGAACTGGAGAAGGAAAAGGGAAGATTGGGCAAGCCAGGCAAATCTCTGAGTGTGTGAACAGCATTCATTCAGCCATTCAAAACTTTGTGTTGCTTTTGTCAAAAACAAAAACAAAAACCATCAAGGTTTCCCTGTGAGGCTCAGACTGGTTTTAGCCTTCCAATGCCCCTGCCTCCGCTTCTGACATGCCACCATCACATGGGCTCTATTTCTTCATGTGCCTCCACTCTCACAAAGCATGCACTCGGTACAATTCTGTTTGGAGGACCCTAGCGCTCAAGAGCACAAGCACTTTTGCCCCAGTCCACAGAATTAACAGGGAGCAGCGATGTAAAGTCACAAGCTCAAGGGCACATCACAAGGCCACCTTTTCCCAGAGTCACGCTCTGTCCTTGGAACTAGACACCCACCTGCCACCGCAAAGGCAGGACAGAGAGGAAAAGTCAACACTGAAGTGAAAAGCACTGGAACTGTGGCTAGATGCCTGGGTCCTGGGTTAGAGAGAGCGTCCTCGTAGAAACACAGGACACAGGCTGCCTGAGCAAGGCCAGCATGACAGGTTCATAGCAGGACACCTGACAGGTTTGATCAGGTCCAGGAGCCTGGACACACAGGCAGTTCTTTTCCCAGAGATCCCTCCTTTGGAGGGAACTAAAGTCCACAAGGTCACACGCAGACAACCCATACCCAAGCGGATGCCTTACCTCTTCCATTACGATCCTCCGAGCCAGCGTCTGGGAGACAATCCCAGCTTCCCAGAGTTGAATCCTGAGGCCAACCGTGCTCTCGCCTCCACCCGCCAGCTTGCAGTCAGTTCCCCACGTCTGGGACACGCTGGAACCCAGGCTCTTCGCCAGATCCACCTGGGCTGTGGCTCCGCCCTCCCTCGGGGCTGGGTGCGGGCGGGTCTCCATCCTCCCAGCTGTATCTGCTGCGGTGGGGGCAGGAGGCGGAGTGTGGGCAGAAGGCTCTGTCTGCTGGGTTCACTCCCTCTGCAAGGGTTTCATTTTGTGCCCGCGTCCGGTCCTTCCCACCACATGCCACCCGGGGGAGTTGCTGAGAGTCAAGTGCATCTTGTCCCTAAAGTTAGAATGAAAGGCTCGGGACACTGGTCTCCATTAGTGACACCCTCGCCCAGTTCCCTGTTGATGACTACTTAATTTCACAAAAGCTGCTCAGGGCCAGAGAAAAGAAAGTGCAAAGTGTGGCTAAGCAGGCAGGTGCGTTTAATGGGGGTGAGAGAGGAAGCTCAAATAACTACACCTGTTTTAAGACAGGTATGGTCACTGTATTTGAATGCATGGCTCCCTTTAACCCTTACAAGTAGTTTCCCCGGGAAGTGCTGCTGTCCTCCTTTTAGCCGGGCAGGAACGGGGGCTCAGAGAGATGGCCTTAACTAGCCCCTAGTGATGCTCTGACTGACTTGGAGATGACGTTGTGTTCTGAAACATTTGCTCTTTTCCTAAAAGAGCTGGTACTGGTGGGAAATCCAAACTTCAGTTCCTAGATTTGGGGAGTGGGGAGTCAGACAGGGTATGTCATGCAAATTGGAGGTAGGCAGGGTGAATGACCTGTGTCCTGATTTATATGCAGCCTGCTGGGTTTACATTCTTTTTATGGACTAAAAGTCTGTTTACGTGTTTATTTGTTGTTGATGCAGGGTCTCACACTCAAACTGGCTTCAAACTCACTATATAACTTGGAATGACCTCCAACCTAACTATTTTTATTATTACTACTACTACTACTACTACTACTATTATTGGGGTTTTGTTGTTGTTGCTGTTTTGAGACAGGGTCCCTCTACAAAGCCCTGGCTGTCCTGGAACTCACTCTGTAGACCAGGCTGGTCTCGAACTTACAGAGATCCGCCTGCCTCTCGTGATAGGATTAAAGGCAGGTGTTACCATGCCCAGCTTCCAAGTTTTTAAAAATGAGATTCCCGTAAGGGTCAGAGAAGGGCAGATGAGGAGGGCAGGTGAGGAGGCCACCTGCTTGCTTATCCTCTAACCGGTGACAAANTGCAGGACTTTGGTTTTTCTCGGCCTTGCTCACAGTCACTTTTGCTCCCATTCCTCAAGACCAAGGGTNTTCTGTGACCTTCGCTTAGTACCCTAGTAGTTCTGTCTATCCAGGCCTAGCTCAGGCCCTAGGAACCTTTGGGCCTCCCTCTTCCTCATGCTCCCAACACAAGGGCTCTCCCTAGTGGCGTCAGGGCAGCCCACAATGGCAGAGGGGTAAGCAGGGTGGCAGAGTCTCTCAACAGCCCGCCTAGATCTAGAGGGGCTTCGAGGTTTGCTTTGGCTTGGACAAGTTAGAGTNGNAATTCTAGTGTATACTAGGCACCGCTCATTGGTAGCTGTCGAGGGTGGGGACTATTTTGCCAGTAGGCATAAGAATTAGACTTGACCTCCTTCCCTTGGGCCTTTTCTAGTTTGGTTTCAATAAACCAAAATATTGTATAATTTTACAAAAAAAATATTAAAAACACAAACATTTTATGCGTATTTTGCATCCATGTATTTATGTGCAGTGCATGTATGAAGTACTGGCTGAGCAAGAAGAAGGTTCTCTTATCCTCTGGGACTGGAGTTACAGACTATTATGAGCCACCACATGGGTGCTAGGAACTAAATCCAGGTCTTCTGCAAAAGTAAGTGCTTTTAACCACCAAGGCATCTCACTAGCCCCACTCATTTTTTTCTTGATGATAAATATTCTAACTGCAGTGAGGTCAACAGAGAATAGGGGAGATGATAGGAGAAAGGGAAAGTATAGGGGCAGAGGGTACCATGGGAGAGGGGTCAGGGAAGTGGGGAGGAACAGGATTACATCTAAACTAAATGTGTGTGAACATCTTTCTTGGCATCACTTCAACACTGCATTTATCTACCATTTATATTGTATTAGATATTCTAAATAATAAGAATATTGCAAGGTAAACAGACAAAAAATTATGCTTGGAACTGTTAATTATCATATGATGCAGATGCTAAGCACCATTTGCCCACTAACATTTGGCCTTGAGAGGGTCCACAAGTCTGAGGTGTTCTTTGTCTTTAAAATGAAAGCTGACAGGGTTAGCTTCAGGACTAATGGCCATTTGAAACCCTCGTAGGGTGCTTAACATTTTACAAGATCCTACAGCCATTCCTCTCTTCCTTTCTCCTTTTCTCCTATCATACCATATCACGTACCATATCAGCTACGTGTGGCCCGTGCCACACCTCACTGTGGGAATGAGGTAGCACTGCTTCCCCCCCACCCCCAACCGCAGGGCTCTCAAATTGCTCCTGAGCCTCCATCCTGTGAGCAGGTGGACCCTTGCTCCCAGCTTGATAAAAAGGGAAATCACACATGCTGACATGGGAGGGTGAAGGTAGCAAACACAGGCATTGTGAGGAATGGGGGATGTGAAATTTGAGTTTTGACCTTGAGTCAAACTAGATCTCACTGTACCTCAGGAATGAATACAATTTAGTCAAAGATGAGATCTGTCCAAGTACCTGGCACTCGGAAGATCTGCTTTAGCCCCGGGCCAGGAGGAATTTCCCCTTGAGTTCCAGTTAATCAGGGACAAGGAAGTAGCCTGCTGCATGCCTGTCTATTGCCTGCCAAGGTAGACCTCACAGACCTTTCCTTGCTTATCTTTATTATGAGCCCTACTTTCTAGCTGAGAACAGGCACATGCAAGTTAAGCAACTTCCTCTGGGCAACATTTAGCAAATGGAAGGACACAAATTCCAATCCAGGCAGCCTGGCTCCAGACCCCACCCTCACAGCCAGTTCTGTTTGCTTTTCTTTCAATTTTCAGGAAATGCCCAACAATAAACTCACAGGATCTGAGAGCTGGAAGGCTTATAGTTTCCCCCAGCCCAATTAGGTTCTGATAGTGGGCTGTTAGAGATCTTAACAGACAGGCTGAAGTTAGGCTCAGAATCTTCTAGATATTTCTCTTAAGCCCCTTGCTTTGGTTTGCTTTTCCTATAGGGGAGATAATATGCACCCTTATTAAGGTCACATCCATTCTTTGGGCCACTGCCCTTCAAGCATAACAGCCATTACCATCTTATTCAGAGAGCCTATGACTATCTACAAAAGACAAGATCAAGATTGTTGACTTGCTCTCATAGAAGGAGGGATTGGGGAGGGTCATTATTAGATCCTCACCTAAGATTCTAGCTATTCCCTCCGATCTCCTACCTATAATTCTGCCTCAACTGCCTATGGTCTAGGGAGGTCTATAAGAGGTGGAAAGTTAATTGAAGTGAGGACTCAACCTTTGATGTTTAGGGGAAGTCACTACTCAGGCTGGGGTAGGACTTTCCGGTGGTGAAACTGTTTGGGGGCCACCTACATGCCTTCTAACATCTCTTACTTAAGCATCTGTGAGTAAGCTCAGCAAAGTCACTGGTTCCCCGAGCTAGACCTGGGTACAATCATCACTTTGGTCCCTAGTTGCAGCCTATTTGGAGTGAACAAACACTCGTTCATGAATTCCCAGGAAAAGATAATGCAACAGGCAGTGAGCAGCGGCCATCAGTATTCCAGCACATTCTTGATTGTTCCAAACCTTTCAACCTCAGATATTACTTGAAACTTCTTAGTGTTTTCCTATCACGTCACTGTTTTTCATTTCTTGGTAAATACATTACTTACACTTTGTGCCATAAGTAATGGCTTATTCACAATACCCTAACGTGAAAAAGGAATATTTTTTAAAATGAGAAAATGGGAAAGCTTGTGCATTCCCCAGTTCCCTGGGTAAACCTTGAGCACTATCTGTCATGTGGTGACAAGGCTGGGGTGTGCAGATTGATTGTCAGAGTCAGGATGCTGCTGCTGGAGTAACCCGCTATTAATATTAACACTATTATTGGTTACATTAATCATGTCTGAAGACTTTCAGCGGAACATGTAATTTGTTTATGTATAATTTATATCCTGAGTACTTTCAAAAGGGAGAGAAGGAAAGAGGAAAGGAAGTTAAATTTATTGGAAGTCTATTGTGTAACAAGTGACACAACATCTATTTTATTCTATTTTTCATGATAGTGTTTTCAGTATTATTTTCATTCTTTCCACTGAAGACAGTGGGGCTCAGGAAGATCATGGCAGATGCCCTGGCTGTGCAAACACACAGGTTTGATTCTCCCTTATAATTTTCTTTACCTCATACCCTCGTGGTCTGTGTGTGTGTGTTGTGCTTTTATATATGTGTGAAAGTGCACATGGAGGCTGGAGGTTGAGATCAGGAGTTTTTTTTTTTTTTAATCATTCTCCACCTTATTTTTAAGATTTATTTATTTACTTTAGGTATATGAGTGTTCTATCTGCATGTACACCTTTATGCCAGAAGAAGCCATCAGATCCCCTATAGATGGTTGTGAGCCACCATGTGGTTGCTGGGAATTGAATTCAGGACCTCTGGAAGAGCAGCCAGTGCTCTTAACTGCTGAGCCAACTCTCCAGCCCCTCTCCACCTTATTTTTGAGAGAGGGGCTCACACTGAACTTGGAGCACATGAACTGGCTAGTCTCTCTGGCCTGCCAGACCCTGGAAGGCTCCTGTCTCTGCCTCCCAGAACTAGATTACAGATATGGGCTTGACTATTTGGCATTTTACATAAGCATGAAGGATCCAAACTCAGGTCCTCATGGTCCACTGAGCCAGCTCCTCCCAGACATCAGTTCTCCCTTTGAATTACTTTTTCCTTCCCTCCATGATGGCCTCAAAAGACTTGAGTGATAAGATATCAAGTGAAATAAGATGGTTAAAAATGAAGATTAGGGTTCTATAGAGGACAGGTAGGTGGGAGGGTAGGAAAGGATGGACAACCAATCAGAAATATAGAATGGATTACTATATGGTATATACTACTTATAGATTATATAAAAGGATGAATGAAAAGAATTCTTAGAACTATCTTGGAGGTCTGTGGACTTGTAAAGGTCTTGCTTGTTGTTTATCTGTTTGAGAAAGATGTATAATCCAGTATTTGGTTTCTCTTTTGTCTGGAAGGACACTCATGTTTCCATTTTCTGCTTATGTTAGTGGATATCTTACTAACATGTGCTTTAGCAAGATGAAATTTTTTTCCTTCAGTTTTGAGAATTTCATACTGTATATAATGAAGTATGATCATATCTAGTCCCCCATTAAAATGATTCCTAATGACTTATTGTTGTATTCATGGATTGGTGCATCTGTCAAACCCTCCTAAGAGAAATTTCTTCTTGCAGTAAATGGCAATTAAGAGAACACAACCAGTCAACGAGCAGAGAAGAAGAAACTATGGAGTTCTCAACCCTAAATGGGACATCTATATCACATCCCTTATCCCAAGGCTCAGGGATCTATAAGGAAGGAGCAGAGAGATTGTAAGTACCAGAGATAGTGAATGACATTTAGGAAACTGTTTTCCTGACACAACAGAACAGTTACACACATGAACTCACAGTGATCATGACGGAATGTACAAGGCCTGTATAAGCTGAAGCCAGACAAATCCCAGCATGGGGTCAGGGGCACTAAGTCCCATCCATAGATGAGGGGCTATTGGCATTGGATAGCTACTGGGAAAAGAAGTTTGTTTTCTTTAAGGATGTGACCCCTGGTAAATCAATCACATTCCAGGTGGACCCCATACCCCAGAGTATATGAGCAACCAAACTGGACTTGTACTGGTTAGTTTTATGTCAACTTGACCGAGGCTAGAGTCATCTGAAAGAAGGAACTTCAATTGAGAAAATGACCTAGCTGTAAAGCATTTTCTTAACTAGTGATTAATGC
>LZPO01018354.1:22145-32962 GCA_001675575.1 Neotoma lepida | reverse complement strand
ACTGTGCCAGGTGTTCCACCTCAGGCACTGGGCTCCAAAATGTCAGCCCCTGTGCCTTTCTAGTGCCAATTTATTTGATCTCCAGTTCTACTGCATCAATCTGATAGTGAGGAGATAGTGTAGAAAAGTATAACGAAGAGGATAAAATGATAACTGCTGTAATAACTGATAGAGCCATTTCAGTGGAGACTTCAATGTGAAGCTACTTGACATGCAATTCTCAGTTGCTCTGCTCTGTGCGTTTCCATCATATTTCTGTATTTGTGCTTATTTTTAATGTTTATTAANTCATCTTCTACTTTCCTAAATCTTTGCTCCTTTGCATCCAGTATGCTATGTGTGCAGTAAATAATTCATTCTATTAATGCATGCTTTCAGCATTTTTTAAAATATTTTTAAGTTATGCAAAGAGAATCGAGTCATTTATGAACACTATATTTTTGTTGTCTCTATAATGAACTTCATAGTTATTTTGCAGAATAAAGTCAATTCTTCAAATTTAACAGACATATTTATTTGTTAATTTTGTAGACAGACCAGGCTAATTTGGTGCCCAAGATAGTGTTTACTTTTTTTTTTACTACTTTTCTAAAAAGATTGTTTCCCACTTTACTGAAGTGATTTTCAATTGTACACATCTCTTTTAATTGAAACATATATGGAGAGATGCCTTAACAGACATGACTCTCTCAAGCTTCCTCTATTTCTCTTCAGAATAAGAAAAACTTTCACCATCCTATCAACCTCTAATCTGAAAAAAAGTCTCATTATTTGAGCCTTTCTATTTGCAGACTGAAACCAAACCAAAGTAAAGTTTGAAATTTTATAAGTAACAAGATCAGATAACTTGCTTATCCTGTGTTTTCTAAATATCCTGTGTGGACCCATTCATTACTGCCTTTGAAACTGCAGGTGCAAGCATGTATGACAGATATTATCCATGAAGACTCTACTTAAAGAATTCCTCTTGCTGAAGAAATATTAATTTTTACTGATTGAAAGAAACCTGAACAATTATAGAACAAATAAACTTGCCTCTCATTATCCAGGTACCTGGAGACATAGAAGGAAATCATCAAGGAAACAACAAAAATTTGCCAAAGATACCTATTTCACATTCTTTCCACAATATATGGTAAGAATTGCAGGGATTCAAACCATGCTAAATCATTTTATGGCCTCTGAGATTGCTAGCCNTTTGTCAGGTACTGAAGATGGAAAGTGATTTAATCTCATAGTCTCATGATTTAAATAAATTTTAGGTGTTCCTTTTGGTATGCAAAAGAATGGTAAGTATATTTCTATTTACTTCATGCACTATAAACAATTAAAAAGTGAAACATTTTGTATGCTACTTTGAACTGACATTTAAACATCAATTTTGGTGCATTTTGCTTTCATATTTGTAAAGAATAATTCCATATCACACTATACAACCCTGTATTATTCAATGTTTATGCTGTGATTATTAATAGAGGCAATTTTTCTAAAATGTTTGTGTATTAAGTGTATTTTATGAACATTTGAAAACTAACTAGTATTTTTCTCCATGAAAAAAAATATTTATTTTGAGGGCCTGATCTTCCTCTGAACTCAACATTATTTTCATTTCATATTATAAACTGTGTAAGAATTACAAAGATAAATGTAAATGATACTTATACATGATGCACAGTGAGGGCTTATAACAAGGGAGATGAGTCTGTAACCGAAAAGCATCTAACCTTTGTTCTAATGTCAAAGCCAATCTACTTTCTGCTTCAAATGTTTCAACAGTGAGGTTCCTTTGATCAGACCTTGGAATCTTAAACCCCATGAATAGTGAAGAACTCTTTATGCCTTACAACCCAATCACCCAACCAATTATTCTGTTATAGTCTGTGTTCCACAGTTTAGTGTCCCAGAGCTCAACAGCTATGTTTGTAGAGCTCAAATCTAGTTGTCCTGATTTTAACCATTGGAAAAACACCACAATTCCACCTAACAAAGGCTTGTAATGTATTACAGGGATTTATCTCTCTTGACAATTATGAAGGAAAGTTCCTGGAAAAAGCCATATTTTCCATTGAAATTCCACAAATCCTATTAGATTAGAACTTACAAGACTGTGGAGAGGATAAGATACTTTGTGTCAAGACCAAAATTAAATTTTGTCTTTATGCTACTATTAGTTATTCCTTTCCCATCTCTATGTTTGACCTAACTACTTGTGACTATCAACTGGAAATATTTGAAGTGGACTAGCTTAGCACATCACTACGTTCCATCATCAAAAAATATAAGAAAGTCCTGAGATAGCATCTAAGCCTATAAATATTTCCCCTAAATTGTTGCAATACATCTATCTGCTGCCTCTAGGCATGAGTTTTGATTTATGACCTTTGTTCTGTTTCTATAAAAAGTTCATTAAATTTGCTACCTCACTGGAACATGGAATTTAGAGAAAATTAAAACTATGTTCCTGAGCGTGGTCACTCATATTTGGCTGCAGAATAAACCACTTCTTTTGTCCCTTGGGGTGAGATCTATCTCTTTCATCCACACAATTCAGTACTGTCATACTCATTAGATCGTCACCGCAGTACCTGGGTTGGCAAGACTTCTGAAAGCTTTTCAGATATCAATGATTAGGATTTAGAGAAGACTCCATGCAACCCAGGCAAAACTAATTCCACTCTCCTGTGCTGCTGCGACCTTTGACATGATTCTTTGTGTGGGGAAAGTACACAGAAAAGTATTAGTGGGTGAATTTAGACACATAACGGTACTAAAGCCATGAAGGATGTTTGCAACCGTAGCATTCATGATACCAATAAAACCAATAAAAATAAGTTATTTATTTGTTTCAATTATTTCTTTTACTTTGAGGTTATAATAAAATTACACTGCTTCCCTCCTCTACCTCCTCCTCCCAAACCTTTCCATATACTACTCCTTGATCTTTTCAAATTCACAGCTTTTTCTTTTATTAATTGTTATTATGTGCATGCATGCATATTTACATAGATANACATTCAGAAATATACATTGTTCAATCTATATAATATTATTTGTACATGCATTTTTAGGAATGACAATTTGGTATTAGATAACCAATTGAGGTGTGCTTTCCTGGGAAAGTCCATTTTACCTACTCTCAGCATTCTTTACAGGCCTATAATCCGTTGTGTAGGGTTAAGGCCACAGTTCTTTCCTGTCCACTTTGGCACATCAAATGCTATTTTCCTTGTTCAGCTCATGTTTCAGCCGTCATCCTGGTGAGAGTATAGTGTCCAACCTTACTAGGAAACACAGTTTCACAAATATCCCCTGGCTCTTAGAATTTCTCTGCCCCCTATTCCACAATGTTTCCTGCACCTTAACTAATGCAGTTGTTTGGTTATCTGTTATACTGTTATCAGTTATCTGTTGAGACTGGGCTCCACAACTCTGAATTTTGATTGGTTGAGATTTTCTGTAATGATTCCCACCTGTTGCAGACAGAAGTTTCCTTGATCGGGTCAAGGACTATATTTATCTGTGAATATAAGGACAAATATATAGAATGTAGTTTTAGTTATGTTCATTTCGTTAGGTGATTGTTGGATCTTCTCCATGATTTATGAATTTTTTTGTCTGTGATGATCTTTCACCACAATCATTTTACCATATATGAAAGCAGACATGGTCCTCTTTGCTNTGGATGGATCATAGTTATCTTTAATTTAGCTTATGAAATCTTTGGCTTCTGATGGTTTTAAAACATAAAAGGCTTTGTAGCTTATCTTTTATTTTTCCTTTGTTTTGTTTTAGGGTCACTCTATGCATCCTTGAAAGACCTTTTAACTGCCTTTTTCTGAACTCCAAGGGCTAGCGTTATAGGTATAAACCACTATACTGTGCCTATGAGCTTATCCTTGAGATGATATAATCAGTGTGGAAGTAGTGGTACATAAAATATTTTCATCAAAGTTTATTTAGTCACAGTTTCTATTTTACGTAAGTTGAAGAATACCCATGATTATGAAAATTCCTAATAACTGTATTCCATACCTGGGGTGTTATGAAGTTAATTATATAGGTTATATGAGAAAATAGTATTCTGTGAGCATCATTAAAACACATGAATTTACAGACCTTAACAATTTAAATTCATTCATATATTAGCTACAAAACTCAATTTTTATCTATGCTTCCAGTGACTATTTGAAAGTGAGTAGATGCTATTATTTTGTAAAATATTTGAAGCTATTTCCATTCACTGTTGTAGAGATGCGAATCACACATAACTGGATTTGAAATTTTATGTGGCCATGACAAATATGATTGCATCACATGCTGAATATTTTAAGTACTAAAGTCTTTAGGTATAAGTAAGCAGTTTTCTGTTTTTGGATGAATGCATTACTTCCCAAAAACAGTATTAAATATAATTTTCTTCATATATATGTGTCAAGAATCACTTTGCTGCTCTTTTCCTAATTCCTATTATATGAATGAGAACATGCACCATAATTAAAGGGGAATGGTAATAATTGCTCTATATCTTTAGAGTCCAATAGCATCGTTTTAAGATTTTCTTGGGAATGTCAGCTTTAAGCTTAATATAAAATATAGAAATCAACATTATTAGCCCCCAGAATAGACATAAAAAAGAGATTCTTTGCTCATTAGACCAGTAAATGAAGCCTTCTCCAATTATCCTAGGTATCCCCCAGTGCACAGATGGGGGAAAGTAGCCTCCGCTTTCAGCAGAGAAATCTGAGAGGCAATCACTTTCAGGGTATTAAGGAAGAGCTGATACAAATAAAACAGAAAGTGGATTATCTATTGCAAATCATGGAAAACAAACAAAGCAAATATTCATTTTAAAGTTGATCAAGGCTGGCAAAAGGCTGAGGAAAGAGAAAATGATACATTGGACTTCAATGCACACAGTGGGCTTTAGAAATTTCATTCCACCTTTCCTTTGCCGAGGTGATGGTCTAAGATCATCATGTTCTTTAGCATCTGCTACTCTGTAATCCCTGTCCGTGCACATTAAATCACACTGCACCAATGTCATTGTTACTTCCCTTTATATTCCTATTAGTTTGTTAAATCCAATTCTGTAATTTTTGTTTTAATTTTTTATACCTCTTCATTAAANAACAATAACAGGGTGGGTAATTTACAAATATATAAAATGATAATAATGTCTATAGAAATTATAATTGTCATTTTAAGAAAAAGAATAATAGTAATAACTCAGGATAAAAAGTAAATTTCCTTATTTTCACTTCTAAGATAATACTGTTGTACTTTTTATTCTCTGTTATGTCAGTTGCTTTACACTGTGATCGTGTCTTTATATAACGGCACCATTTTTATGTAACTCCTCTTCACTTAACATTCTCATACAAGCAAGCTTGTATTTCATTGGTTCTGCAAGGTTTTGTAGCCACTCAATATCTTTTTTTGTGTGTGTGACAAGGTTTCTCTTTGTAGCTTTGGTGCCTTTCCAGGAACTCACTCGGTAGCCCAGGCTGGCCTCGAACTCACAGAGATCCTCCTTCCTCTGCCTCCAGAGTGCTGGGATTAAAGAAGTGCACCACCACTGCCCAGCCACTTAATATCTTTTAATAATTGCATAGATAAGATTTTATACAGTGCTGATAAAAGTACATTTGAAATGAAATTACTCTAATAAAAAGATTGTTTTAGAAAAATAAGTGGCTGCAACTTTAATATTTCCTGGAGAAAACACTATTATGAATAAAGTTGTCAAGTCAAAACCAAATAATATAGATGAATTAACATTTATGTTATTTATTTGAGAATAAATTATAACAATTAATAATATAATTCCACATGAATGTTTCTTTCTCCTTAGAGTTTGACTATTTTTGTCATTTCTACTTTTTTTGTTTTTCTGGTGAGGGTACTAGAGATTGAATTAAGCAGGGACTAGCCTGAATGCTTCATCCCAATTGGTTAGTATTCATGATACTGGAAGGTGCTATGCATGCTGCTGGGGGATTAATATAACCAACAATCTTACCCAGCTGTGAAACCTGTAAGGCAAAACAATGACTGGGATAAGATATGCTCAAGGGTGTAATAGTTTTCAGAATTCTATGGGAGTAACTAGCACTTTCTGATTGGACTTAAGGCCTACTCTAAGAGGTTGCATCTATATTTGGCATTATCAAAAGGGCCAAAAACCTGTGGGCTCTGAGGGAGAACCCTCTCTCCTCAATACTAGCCACTGCAATTTACAGCAATAGAGTCACAATAAGGTAGATTCAGATGGAATAAGACTTTAAATGGTTTACATTATGTATAAAAATGTACGTAGGCTTGGGAGAGAGAGGAAAAGAAGTATATGCAGTTATATAAAAAAAAGAGTTTTAAAAAATAAAGTCTTTAAAGAGACAGTAAAAATAATATAAAAAATAAGCCATGTAAAGATGGAAATTACACAGAGAATCTGGATTATATTGTCTTTGGGATTTTTAACTGCAGAAAGACATTTGATTGTAAAGGCTGCTGAGTTAAACCATTATATGTATACATATTTTAAAGGTATCTTGACTTCAAAATTTATGTCTAAGTATATGTTGCTTTGGAAAAGAGGTTCTCCTTCTCTTTCCACAGGAGATGAGAACCTGTTGATTGTTTCCAGGCTAATACGATTTGATCAGCCATGACCCCCTGAAAGGTCTCTGATGACACCATGGCCCAGATGATCCAACATCTAGAAAGGCTTCAAGGCAACTGGCTCAAACAATGCAGCCTCACAGACTATTCTAATCAGGACTTGACCATAATTTTCAATTTTCTCAGGATCCCCAAGATTACCAGTGCCCCCTTTCAGCAGGAAGTAGTATGAGAAGCTATGCCCAAATTCTCAAAATATTGTTTATGAATGTTTATTTTTATTTAAAGTGGGTTGATTATAAATATAATCTCTTTCTAAAGAAGAAAAGGGGGTATAGATATGATGGGATAAAAGGGTAGATTATTGAATCTGCTTTTAAAGNGCAAGAACTTGTTTAAAATGCTTTACATTGCTATAGATTTTAGTTTATTACAAATTTAAAATTAATTTTGTTATACTATACGTATATTGCTACTCTTGTTTAAGGTATTATGTTTACACAGCTCATTTAAAATTATAATATATAATTAAGAAATATAGATTAATAGTCATCTATGATAATCAAATTCATAATCACATTAGTTAAGTTTTCTAGGTATAGATAGATATATTTCAATGAGGTAGGTAATCTTCAAACACTTCAAAGACCTACAGAATATGGCATTTAAAAATGTTTTAACAATTTAGACTTTTGGAGAGTGNGACACATCTGCTCCTGGCAGCACCAATTACTTCAGAGAACATAATGGGCTTTGAAGAAACTCATTATGGAGTTTGCTTTATTTATGGCAAAAGTTAGCTATTTGGGCAAGAAACTGTTCTTGCTTGTACGCTTGAGAAATTGTTGTATAAACTGGACATGTAGGACTCACAGAAAGATGACCACTGAACTCTGTAAGATGAGATGGTCCTTCAGGTTCCTGCTTCACAGAGGAGACTCCCATATATTCTACAGGACACAGAGAGAAGCAACTGAGAGACTCTAGGCCTATAGGCTGAAGATGAATGACCCAATGTTATAGAGGAACTTTGGATGACTGTCCAGGTAGGCAGCTGTATCTGTAATTTCCAGAATTTTGGAAGTTGCTTACAATGCATTTCCTGTTTACTTGGGAAATATTATATCCTTCTAGGGTCTTTGATGTAGTTGAAGACTACATAGTTATAATTTTCCTTAGTTATGATGAAAGATAAATTATATATGAAACTTTAGACTCATAAATACAGCATAGATAGAATATTTCCTTTGAATTTGCCAAATACAAATAGACTAGATATTATAACCGTAATTCTTGCTTGATAACAGTTTTGTTATATGTAATTTCATTATGTTAAAGTTAAAACCTTCCTTTCTGATTAGACAGAAAAGAGGAAATGCTGTGGGATAATGCTTTTTGTACACTGGTTTAATAAAATGCTGATTGGCCAGTAGCCCGGCAGGAAGTATCAGTGGGGTGAGTGGATGAGGAGATTTTTGGGAAGAGGAAGGTCTGAGTCAGGAGTCACCAGCCAGATACAGAGGAAGCAATATGAAAAGGCAGAACTGAGAAAAAATACCAAGTCATGTTGCATAAATAAGAATTATGGATTAAATTAAGTGTAAGAGCTAGTCAGTAATAAGCCTGAGCTAATGGCTGATCAGTTATAATTAATATAAGCTTCTGTGTGATTATTTTATGAGTGGGTCACGAGACTGCCGGGGCCTGGCAAGACTGGAGAAAACTTCCAGCTACAGGTAACATCAAAGAAACAGTATTTTAGAGACACAGTCAAACAGATGCACATATGACTTCACAGAAATCATGAAAGCATGACAAAATCTTCTTCAGGCTTAGCCAGACAAAATTCCACAATAAAGAGGGATGATGCAAATGAAATACTATCACTCGCTGATGAGTTATTGGTATTTAATAGCTGCTGGAAGGCAGAGAGTTACTGTTCTTCAATGATGTGTCCTCGGGTACATTGATTACACAGCATGGTAGGCCCATTCTCAAGACTAGCTGGGCAAAGAAAACTGAAATGAGGAAGTGTGGGAGGCCAGATCTCACCTTTTTAAGGGTTCTTATGAGAGAGGGATAAGAAAATATTAGATAGAAAGCGAGACCTACTTGAGAAGAAGAAAGAAACACAAGAGAACTTCTGGAAGACCTGAATCAAAACCCAATAGCCCCTTTTATCTCTTCAAAAGGGCTTTTTATAACAAGGCCAAGGGGCAGGGCAAAAGACCTCCCCCTTGGTAGATCAAAGCATACTGCACAGCCAAGTGTAGACCCTTCCAAACACCTGGTAAGCATACCCGTGGTCAAATCATCCCCTTATGCAGTCCTGCTAGGTAAAGCAAACTCAGGTTCTCAGACCCTGAGTAAGTTCTCACTAGGAAACTTCTGTGCATCTCCACAGTGAAGAAGGGGAAAAAAGGAAACACCAAATTTGGTGAGAATAAATAGGAGAACAGAATGGGAGGTAGGGGAGGAGTTGTGTAAGAAAATGATGAATATGTTCAAAATACCTTGAATGAAATTCTCTAGAAATAATAAAATTCCTAAAGTAATAAGATTTTAGGATTATTATTATTATTATTATTATTATTATTATTAAAGTATTAATGGTTTGTTTTCTTCATGTTTCTTAATATTATCCACCTGCTTGTTCATGTTCTCTGAACTGTTCCAATGAAACCAATATAGCCTTGACTTTTCAAGATCTTTTCTCCAGAAAAATTATTAATCAGAGTTCTCTATAGAAAAGAATGGTAGAATGAATATATATAATAATATTTTATATGACATGAAATAAATAAATAGCATAATATAAAAATAATACATTTATTAGGGTTGCTTACAGGCTGTGGTCCAGCTAGCCTGACAATGGATGTCTATCAACAGAAGTTCCAAGAATCCAGTAGATGTTCAGTCCATTAACTGGATGACTCAGCTGGTCTTCACTATATGCAGGAATCCTGCAGAAGTAGGCTCTAATGCCAGTGAGTCAAGGAAGTGAAGAGCAAGAGCTTCTTTCTTCCTGTACTTTATCTAGGCTGCCATGAGCATGTGTGGACCAGACCTGGAGTCTTCTGACCTGGTGTGATCTAGATTTAAGTTGGTCTTTCTACCCCAAAGGATCCAATTAACTGAAAGTCCCTCACAAGTGTGCCCAGGCAGTTAGGCTTTTAATTTATTCCAGATGTAGTCAAGTGTATAAACAAGAATAGCTGTAACAGACTCTAGCTACTTTTTATTCTCATGACCTTGGTTTTAAAACACAAGCAGCTGATTCACAGGATAAATGNAGGTATATTAATGAAGTGAAGAAATTTGTATGTTGTTGTCATCTAAAAAGAGAGATCAGGTTTCACAAAGAAGCAGTATTTCCCCATCTATCACAAGAACCAGTGTAGATGTTGTATTTCCCTGAGTGTTTCCCATCCTAAGGAGATTTGCTTTTTTAATTATTTATATGTAATATCTGATCTACTTCTATTAGAGTAAGTTTTTGACTAAACTTAAAGACTTAATAAAATTGAAAACACAAAATTCTATGAGTATATTCCATTTTGTTTTAGTTACTCCAGCTTAGAATACTCCATATTCCACTCTCAGATCATCCCCAAAGTCTAGCTGTGACAACAATATCATCATTCATTTAGGACAACATAAGCATGCATATATTAGCCGTTATATTTTTGCAAGTCTGTATTACATAAAGTAATGTTTTGGGAAACATAGGAAAGTGCTGCCATTTACTTAAATGGTAAATCTATTGTAAACAAATTTTAATTTAATCATCTTTTCTCTCCATGAACAATTCTGGTCTGTGTATATGATTCTGAACTATAGACTAAGGTCAAAGGCTTCACTGATAGTAAACATGGACAATGAAACAAGTATCTAGTGTTGATCAACAAATCACTATACTTATATTTTGAAGTAACCAAAGCTACTGATGTCAGGGGAAAAAATCCAAATACATCATTATACATGCCTGTTTAAAGTAGGAAATTTGTGTGTTTTTCTTTCCATAAAATAATATTGTTTTTGCTTGTGTGTATGTGTGTGTGTGTGTGTGTGTGTGTGGTTGTGTGTGTGTGTGAGAAAGAGAGAGTAAAAGAAGATGATAGATAGATAGATAGATAGATAGATAGATAGATAGATAGATAGATGAGTATGTGTTTTTGTGTGCATGTGTGTGTGAGAGA
>LZPO01018354.1:0-16242 GCA_001675575.1 Neotoma lepida | reverse complement strand
GTACTGGCATAAAAACAGACATGTGGACCAATGGAATCGAATTGAATACCCTGACATTAATCTGCACACATATGAACACCTGATTTTTGACAAAGAAGCCAAAACTGTACAATGGAAAAAAGAAAGCATCTTCAACAAATGGTGCTGGCATAACTGGATTGCAAATAGATCCATATCTATCACCATGCACAAAACTCAAGTCCAAGTGAATCAAAGACTCAAAATAAATCCAGGTAACTTGATAGATGAGAAAGTAGGAAGTAGTCTTGAACACATTGGCACAGGAGACCACTTCCTAAATATAACACCAGTAGCACAGACACTGAGAGCAATAATTAATAAATAAGACCTCCTAAAACTAAGAAGCTTCTGTAGGGCAAAGGATACTGTCAATAAGACAAAATGACAGCCTACAGAATGGGAAAAGATCTTCACCAACCCCACATCTGACAGAGGCCTATTTCCAAAATATATAAAGAACTCAAGAAAATAGACATCAAAATACCAAACAATCCAATTTAAAAAAATGGGCTACAGAGCTAAACATAGAATTCTCAAAAGAAGAATCTCAAATAACAGATGACATTTAAGGAACTGCTCAACATCCTTAGTCATCAGGGAATTGGAAATCAAAATGACTCTGAGATACCATCTTACACTTGTCAGAATGGCTATGACCAAAAACACTGATGACAGTCTATGCTGGACAGGATGTGAAGCAAGGGCAAAACTCCTTCACTGTTGGTGGGAGTTCAAACTTGTACAGCCACTGTGGAAATCAGTATGGAGGTTTCTCAGAAAATTGGGAATCTATCTACCTCAAGACCTAGCTATACCACTCTGGGGCATATACCCAAGGAATGCTCAATCATACCATGAGGAAACATGCTCAACTATGTTCATAGCAGCATTATTTGTAATAGCCAGAATCTGGAAACAACCTAGATGCCCATCAACTGAAGAATGGATTAAGAAAATGTGATACATATGCTCAATGGAGTATTGCACAGCAGAGAAAAACAATGACCATATGAAATTTGCAGACAAATGGATGGAACTAGAAAATATCATCCTGAGTGAAGTAACCCAGACTCAGAAAGACAAACATGGTATGTACTCACTCATAAGTGGATATTAGAGGTAAAGCAAAGGACAACCAGACTGTGGTGGTATTTTATCAATGTCCCCCAATAAAATTTATATCAGGATCAGAGGAACAAGGTCAGTCGCTAGCCTTGCAAAATTAGCACACGCCCTTAATCCTATCATTTAGCAAGCAGGGTCTTTCTGGATCCCTGTGAGTTCCAGGTTACACTAGAACAGTCAAGCATGGAGACACATGTCTTTAATCCCAGCATCAACCATAGAATTATGGACGTCTATACAGACAGGTAGGAAGTGACAGATGGGCGACAGGAGGAAGTGATGTAGCTAGGCTGAAAAAGCCTATGAGAGAACAGAACAGAAAGGGATATAGATGTGGAGGTATAAGGAATTGGGACTCTCTCCATTTTGGAAGCAGTGGCGGCAGTCTTAGGTGAGACTGGTAGCTGTTCCTAATTCCTCTGATCTCTGTCAGACTTTCACCCCTATCTCTGCCTCTGTGTTTTATTTAACAAGACCATTTAGAAAATCTGTCTTAGAACCAGACTGCAACCCACAGCTCCAAGGAGGCTAGCTATCAGGGAGGACCCTAAGACGGATTGCACAGCAAAGGAGAAATACATGAGATCTACATGAGCAAACTGGGGGGCGTGTGGGGGTATTGGAGGGCAAGGGATGTGGGACGAGAACATAGGGGAATGGGAGGTTTGAACTGGAACAGGGACAGAATGGGAGGGCAAGGAAAGGGAGATCATGATAAATGAAGACATNATGGGAATAGGGAGAAACAGAGTGCTAGGGAAGTTCCCAGGAATCCACAAAGATGACCCACGGCCGGGTGCCAGGCCGAGCTCCAGGAGCCCAATCGATGAGAGGAGGGATTCTATGAGCAAGGGGCATTAAGATGATGATGGGTAAATGTACAGAGAAGGCCAGCGAAACTAGTGAAAACGCATCAACTGTGGACTGACAGCTGTAGAACCCCCATGGTACTGGACTAAGACCTCTGGATACAAAAGACAGTTGTTTAGCTTGAACTCTTTAGGGGGTCCCCAGGTAATGGGATCGGGACTGTCCCTGATGCATGAGCTGGGTTTTTGGAGCCCAGTGCCTATGGTGGCACACCTGGTACAGCCTTGGGGCAGGGAGGAGGGTCTTGGTGCCTGTCTCTTATACACATCTAGATGTGTATAAGAGACAGGGGTAGGGGGGAAAGCTAGGGGGCAGGAGGAGTGAGAAGAGAGGCATCTGTGGTTGGTATGTAAAATGAATAGAAAATCTTTTAATAAAAAATAAATAAATAAATAATCAATTTCTTTAATGTAAAAAAAATGAGTTGAATGGGTCAGACAGAAAGTTGGACATAAATCATCAAAATTTTTATGTCACTTAATTGATATGCATATATAAACATATACACACATGTATACATACATATATATCATACATACATACATATATACATAAATAAGAATTCTAGCTATGTAGGCACTAACCACCATTAAGAGACTATAGCTTTCATAGTAATTAAAAGAATGAAAATAAAATATATGCTTCCTTAAATATTAGAAGAAAAATAGAAAAAAAATAAAAATCAGATCAATATAACAATTAGTAAGAACAAGAGAATAAACAGCAACACATTATTATATACAAAATCACCAAATAAAGTAGCATTATTTTAAACTGTATCAATAAACATGACTGTGAAATATCCCAAATACACAAAAATCTTAAATCCTAAATTTGTATACAGTGTATCTAAGTGTGCCACTTCTAGAAGAATCTTAAAGTTATATCACAGATAATACATAAAATTTAATTTGCTAAAAGTAATAAAAAACCCATATCTGGGAACTAAGGGAATTAGCAAATAATAATGATAATAATAATAATAATAACAATACAATAAAAATTGATGGAATTTCAATGAGATGTATAAATCCACATAGTGCAAGACACTAGTATAACATTCAAAATAAGATTATGCAGAATAATACAGGTATCTGGCATAGGATACAGGTATCAACTAATATCAATTTTAATCTGAAATAATTTATACAAAGGATACATATGGGTAGAAAATTTTACCAATTTCAAATATATTATCTTTTCACCAAAATTATTGTCCCTATTTACACTTCCATTGGCTATTTAATAAGAATATTAGTTGTCTCACATTTGTTTCTAAAATCCAAAGTATAATTCTTTAAAATGTTTTCCAGTATTAAAACTGAAACATTACTTTGTTTTCTGAAAAAAAAGCTTAAAGATGTTCTATAAATCAACTGTTGGTTTATAAATCACTTTCTTCTAATTTTGCTCTTTTGATGCTCATCTAATAGTGTGAACAACTGACTTTGCATTTGATAATATGATTACTATTTGAATCAAAGTTAAGTAACAAGTCATAGTTGCATTTTATTGCACTTCTATGCAACCTTGCACTTGGTCTCATGTGCCTGCCTTCTTTGTTTATTCTTACTGTGTCTTTCCCCAGGGAATCATTTTGATGAGAAAGTACAGAAACCAGAGCAATAGCAAGTGTCTGTACTCCAAATCCTCATTACATTCTTGGGGAAATGGACCATGAGCCTTGGGTTGTTTGTTCACAGACTTCACAACTGGAGAATTATGCCTTCTTTCATCCCATGTATGCAAAGTGCTAGCAATCAGATCTGTGTTTGCACAAATAAAGGACAAACATGATTTCTATTTTAGCACATCCAATTGTATCTGTGAAGGGCAAACTAGATCATTTTCTGGCATGTAATTATAGATCCCTTTAGCATCAAGTTGTTAAGCCCTATAACTTCCAATGGCATTCCCCACCAAGTTCTAGTCAACTGAGTTACCTGAAGCCTTTGACTATTGTATACTAATATGAACTTCTATGGTAAGCTAGTCAAACTGCAGGAGTAAGTCCTGCATAAGTTAACCTTCGTCTCTTGGCTCCTCCATCATTATTAATAATGATCCTCTGATATATAAATATAACATTTCAGTCTCAAATGATAATGAAAACATGAGATGACTTTGGTGAAGGGAGTGGTAGAAAATTGTGAGACTGATGACTAAGGTAATAATTCATACTGAAATATATCCAAAGTTCTCTTTCATAAGAGTAACGACAAACCTTAAAACTATTGCTATTTACTGAGTGAAATTATTTAAAGAGCCTTGTGTCATTTCACATAAATAGGAGCTAGATATTATGTTGACTTTATTTTGAAGAATATGTATCAAAATGAAATTTTCATCACAAATTCTTGCTTTGTGGACACAAGATAGTTAAGTGTAGTTTACAGTTTGTTCTACTTTGTCCAAAGAAAGTAGATTAATCAACTGAACCTCAAATTTGTCTTTCATAGCACTGGCTACTTGGCCTTATGTGATAAACAAGAAGTTTTGTCACCCATTATACCCCCAGGAATAGTGTCTCATTAAGCCTTGTGGTACACATCATTAGCCATTGCTACTTTTAAATATCTTGGACAGCATCACATACTCATCATAAACTGACCCTCCTGGTGCCTTGGTTTAAATCCTTGCCAGATATCAAAGTCAAAAGAAAATTTAATTTTATAGACAACTCAGCCTGCAGTGTCCACACAACCTCCAGCTCATTGCTGCAATTTAATGGAGTTGTTTCAGAATGAGTCATGGTGACTCCAATCAATGCTTCTTATTGATGGGGGAGTAGCAGAGAAATAGTCTTCATATTTGGTGGCATTAGGATATATCATCTGTTATTCATTGTAGAAACCATATGTCACCCAGAATTACAATCCGCCAATTAAGTTTCTCACATCACAGTCTAACTAGAAATACTGCCTTAATTTTCTTTTCAGCGGCAGACACTTCTGCTAGGATATCACTCCCTACAGCAACTAATAAAATCATATATTTATCATCTAGTAATATATTCTATCTGAAATCCTTTTCAGAACCTGAGATAGGTCTTTGAGGCTTCAAGAATGGCAAAATCACTAGGCCCTCCCCTTGGAGTTCCAAGATTGTGGTTACAAGAAATAGATGAATCTTGTTCTTAATCTATAGTCTTCTGCCTCAAAAATTCCAACACAATATTAATCCTTCTGGTGTAACCAAGCACTAAGCTCTAAGGCTTGATTCTGTGGAGGTGCAGAGTAGACTAATGTCACTTAGCTTTTTAGCTCAGTTTTTTACAAGTTAATTTCCTTTAATTGCACCTTACCTTCACTGAATGCTAAGGAGGCTAAATCTTTCCCATGGCAGTCAGATTTATACCTCCAGAGTTTCTTCTCACATTTCTATGGAATCCTTTTTCTGAAAATTGCTTCTATTATTGATTTAATTAATTACTTTCAATTTTCATTCTTTTGAAGCACTGATTTCTCAGACATACAGAAGTGCTGTTTCTAGACTCAAGCCATAGCTCTTGTTCCTCCTTACACTATTATTTCTCACTTTCCTAAAATTATGTTGAAATTTCTACAACATACCAAGTCTGAAAGATGTCTAATTGTTCTTTACTAATGTTTGATCTTGCAATAAAATATACTCAAGCCCATTATATATATCACATTCACACACAGAGAGAAAGAGATAGACACACTCTCTTTTATATTTAAATTATATTTCTGAAGATTAAGTCAAACAGCACCTGACTCAAGTACTTCAACATGGCAGATATTAAAAAAAATGTAAGTAATGTGTAAAATGACATGTAATTTACATTCTACTGAATGATAGTTTAACATTCTTTAATGTGTAAAATGATTCAAAATTTCAATATTATAAGGGAAAAATTATGAGTCAATGTCCTCTCACTATTCATGGTATTCATCTGTGTCAAATAATCATTAACAAATATTGCCATTTCCTGACCTCTATTATACTTTATTTGCTGGAGATATTCCCTCCCAACACATGACTCATTTTTCTAAAAGCTCGTGCATCAACAACCTTTAAAACATGATCTCCTGCTCCTTCACAAATTATCCTTCCTTTACAACAAAAACACTATTTATTCACAATCATCAACAAAATTGGAAGAGATGAGTATTTTTTTAATAAAACAAAAATTATACAAAATGTTTGACTAAGGAGAGAAGAGGACTATGAAGAAAATGAGAAAGACTCCTGTAAGCCAAATTTCCACTACTATGAATACAGCAGCTAATTTTAAATGCTCAAATGAAAGACAGACAAGTCCACCATTCTTAAAATATTATAAATTTTTGGAGCTACATTGCTTAGCCTGATTTCCAGCAAGGGTATTATTGAAGTCTGAGACTAATGAACAAGAAAGAGATGACCAATTTTCTGATACTGGCAGGCTAAATTAGAGATGTCCTCATTAACACAGGGTGAAGCAGATGAGTTAACAAACCACAGAGGAAAGCATGACACTGTCATAGACTATATATTATTTCTCTTAAATATGTAGGAGGGAGAAGGAAAATCTTGGTTTCAACAGAAATCCTTTAAATGAAGACATGCAGTTATTTTTGAACCAAACAATGAAACAGATAAGTGTCTGCATCAAGTGTCCCAGTTGGGTGCATCAATGTCAGACTTTCCATTCTGGCTCATAGTTTTAAAATCCTCCGGATCATTAAAGATGCTCTAAATATTTGAGTGAGGGAATTGAACTTTAAAGGCATTCTTAATAACTATTGTAATCATGAAGGATGAAGACAATTTTGATTTGATATCTTAGTCTCTTACCCTCTAAAATATTAAAAGAGCAGTATCACTATCAAATATTGATTTCTTGAACAGAAAGAGGAGTCCTCAGAGACAGTAGACATTGCCACACAACATTTAAACCTGGATCTTTTCTCTATAAGGGCACCATGATTCCTCCAGGTTCCCCAGCCTTGAAGCTCTGAACAGGAGAGTTTATTTTCAGCCTTGACTTCATTCTTAGAGGAAGAAATAGTTTGACTGTGAAAGAAGTGTTAGGATATACCTACATGGGCTCGTTTTCTCTCAGATTTCATGTCTGCCACAGTTAATTTATTTATATTTTGATATTTGAAAGATGATCTTTGTAAAGTATAATATGGGTGTATTCTATCGCTGCATGTGCAATATTTTAGTTTCTTGATCAACCAAATAATTATTTTGCTCTGTTGCAGATTGAGTAAATACCCCTTCACATACACACAGACACACAAAAATATTCTAGCTAGTGTTTATTTCCCATAGGCCCCCATAANAACAGTGGTCTGACTCAAAAACACAGAATTGTCATTTTTTGTAATTATTGTACTCTCTTACCTCTCCTTCTTTCCTTCCTCCCTCTCTCCCTTCCTCCCTTCCTTCCTTTGTTCCCTCCTTCCTTTTCTTTTCTTCCTTCCTCATTTTACCTTCTGTCCTTCTTTCCTTTCCCACTCTTCCTTACCCTACCTTCCTTATGTTTTATATTGGCCTTCTTTGCTTACTTTCCATCTTTGTGTAAGTGGCTCAAATATTTTTGGTTAATGTTTCCTATAAAAAGAAGTTTCTGCCTCCATATCACCACCCTAAACCCCAGTAATGCTCAGAAAAAGACGTCAAGCAAAACTTCAAAAGGCTGACTTTACTATAGTACTCTTCGGGAATATATTTCTTTGTACATGTTAATCCCCCTACCAGAAATGAAATTTATGATAGGAAACCTTTACTAATATTTCTCCTCTATGTCTTAGACTTATATAACACAATTGACAAATACAATGTATCAAAGTAACATTATTAAATTAGTTAATTGAACTTAATTTTCAAATGGTTAAAATGAGTGAGTGAACAAATGAACTTTTTCATTGACATGTTTCTCCTTTACCAGTTATCATCTTCATCAAAAAATACTAAGGAGGAACATCAGCAAAAAACAAACAAACAAACAAAAAACCAATGAACAAATAAATTAAAAAACACTCTGATTCCCTGTTGTCATTCAGAGATGAGGAAATTGAATTCTCCAGTCAAGTCTGGGCTAGATTCTTGTGACTGAAACCAAAAGTCACCACCATCTTTGGGGTTATGTCCTCAAGTGTAGAAGGTGAATGAGCTCCAGTTTTCTTTCTTTATTCCTGCGTACATCCAGGCAGGAATTTGTTTGGGTCTATACCTGTCTCTTATACACATCTAGATGTGTATAAGAGACAGGGTCTATACCACTCCAATAATCCAATGTGCATGTCCATGGTTACTTCATCTTCTCAAGTTTCCAATTCCTAGCAGCCCTAAAAAAAAGAAAAAGGAAAAGAAAAAAAAAAACCTGCTTTATTCTCCGCATTTCACCACTTGTTTGAGGCAATTCTTTTTTTTCCCTCTCTCTAACTTCTCCTACATTATACTTTATTACCCACCTTCAATGCCAATCCTACATATTTAGACATCTATTACAGCAACAGCCCCATTCCACTACCATATTTTTGTACAAAATTCATTTTACAAGAAATGATTAATCAACTCAGTGAAATTCTATACAACAAAACTGTAATTTTGTTAAATATTCAGCTATTTTTCTTGCCCATAATAAGTATTTAATTTTTAAAACCATTATTTTTTTAATTTAATTTATATTTTATGCATAAGCATTTTGCCTTCATGTATGTATGTGTACTAGGTATGTGTCTGGTATTCATGTAGGCCAGAAAATGGCATCACACCCCTAGAACTGGAATTACTAATGGTTGTGAGCTGTTATGTGGGTACACAGAACCAAACCCAGATCCTCACAAAAAACATCAAGTTCTCAAAAGTGCTGAGCCATGTCTCCAGCCCCCAAACACTACTTCTTGAAAATATCACTGTTACAATACAATTGAGAATATAAACTGCAAATAGCTGGAGAAGGGAAAAGTACCTATCCAATGACCTGTCCAAAAGACTGAAGAAGGAAAAAAAAAAGGTTCATGGTTTAAAGAGACTAAATTGCTGCAAGGTACTGAGAAGCAAAGAAGATGTTGACAACTCAATGATATCTAGAAACATTGGACTAGAGAAATGTAAGATCTAACAGCAGGTGTCCCCTGCTCCAGTGAATGAGAAGTTCTCCTTAGTGGGGCTGAGGGCATAAGAAAAAATGAAAGTCTAGCAGGGCCCCAGGGTTAACAGAATTTTGAACTTTTCAGAATTACAGTCTCAAATAGAAAAATTAATTTTTGTGTGTCAAGCTCTTGTTAGAGAAGAGGTTCTTACACCTCACAACACTATGAAGTCAGAACCCTACAGAAGCTGAGTAGCCTTGACTGCATAGTTCCAGACCAGCCTGAACTACAAAAGGAAATTTCCTCATCCTAAAAAGAATCAAGAAGCAAAAGCTATATTGAGATTTTCTCTTATTATAGTAGAAATGACAACCATCAGGAAAACACTAACAAAAATAACAGGTAGAAACAGAAAGGAGCAGTTACAAATTCTGTATGTAACTGTAATTTTTAGGAACTATAGCAATTAATAAGAAGGTTCAGGAAAAAAAATAAATATTCAACTATTATACCATCCAAGTATATTATTTCTGGATATATACCCAAAGTATTAAAATCAGCATATAATAATATAATAAATAGAAACAGCTATATACCCACTTTTAGCACTACACTATTCACAATTGTTGTGTTTCAGTCTCTGATTTGATGCCTATGAACAGGTGAATGCATAACAAAAAATTACATATGTGGTATTATTTAACCATAAAGAACAAAATGATGCTGTTGTCAAAAAAGTAGATGGAGCTAAAAATATGTTGTTAAGAAAAATAAGCCAGATTCAGAACAAGCAAATCATTTTCCTGCTACATATGGAATTTTAAATACCTTAATAAGAATTAATTATTTTCTGTAGTTAATATGTGTTAATAAAATAAAAAGTGTGAGTGATAGTACAAACAAGTTGATGGAAATAACACAGTCCTAATAGCAAATTACAATGCATTGTGCCATACATACAAACATATTCTTACTTTTAAAATGTTACTTTCTATTTAAATACAGGTTCAATTTGGGGTTGTTGCAGTTGGAAGGTGAGACAAAAATATATGTGTGAGAGAATTAAAAAACAGATGGATAAGAAAAGAATTTCCAGAGTGTAGGTATGGCAGATGCATTCATACAAACAAACATTGCTTGTACCTCCAGACACTGAAAACGACCATGAAAAATCTCTGCAAACTGTGCTCATGTAAAGAGTTGCTCATAGAAATTGACCTCATTGTCAGGCAGTGGTAGCTCACACTTTTAATCCCAGCACCTGTGAGGCAGAGGCAGGTGGATCTCTTGGAGTTCAAGGCCAGCCTGGTCTATGGAGTGAGTTTCAGGAAAGCCAGGGCCAAACAGTTAACCACGTCTCAAAAAACTAAAAGTGAAGCAAACAAACAAACAAACAAACAACAAAGAAAACCCACTACATTTCTGTATCCACAATGAGAATCTGTGACATTGAAACCCAAACAATACCTTCCACTTCTACTTTACAAGGGGCTTTTTATGTCAGAACTTTCATTCAGGAGGAAGAGGCAGGGGGCCAGTGTATTCTTCCAGCCTGGGATAAGACCACCGTTATTTTTCATCTACTCCAACCCCATGTGGTAAGAAGCTTTCAAGCATGAGCAATATTCTGTGTTTGATGGTTATATATGCAGCACTAGAAACTAGAGTAGTAATGCACCATCTATGTAATATTGTATACTAGGTAAAGCAACTAAAGTAGAAATGAAAACTTGTGAGGTAAATTGAGTCAGATCCTTAATGAAGATAAATAGAAGTACTGAAATAAACATTTCAGTCTAGTGCCATAAAGCAATCAAATAAATTAAAAATATATACCATCGTAACTTTTTCTGTCTTGTTTCTTGATACTGGATTTCAAGTCTATAACATATAAATTCTCTTCTAAGGCTAGAAGTGCATGGATTATTTCTTTATATATAATTAAATACTTTTGATACTCTTGTTTCTTTCAACTTGATGAAAATTTGTTACTAAATTTCTGTAACTTTTTTCAGTAAATGGAAAATGTAGGATAAAAAATTACCAAATTTATATTGGTACCTACACAGCCTGAGAGAAACAAGAAAAGATAAGGATAAAATTGTTTTTCCACCCACTGGCTTTTGACTGTAATGAAAGTACAAATACTCATTCTTATGCCCAAACGAATTCCCCACCAGGCTTGGACCAAACAGAATAGAGATTGAGCCTGAGCTCCCTGTGAGTAACGCATGGGTGACTTTGATGTACTTGAACCCTTGAGCTATGGAGTTCAGAAGCATCACTAATACACTCACACAGGCAAGTGTGTTTCCCATTTGCTTTCTTATTTATTAGTTGATTCATAAACACATGAAAGGTATTGTAATATTCTGTAAAAATTACGTAGGAAAAATCCGTAACTTCTAAAGTAGTCACTCTCCTATTTAATTTTGAGAAGCAGTCACTGGAACCTTTTGGTTTTATCATTTGGGTCACATCCTCTCTTCCCACATGAATGGACCTAAGGAGGATTCTGATAACTCTAGCATCCCAATTTCCTTTTACAGAGGCTTTCTTGACATTTGTAGGTTTGCTTAAGGCATTTTCCAGTGAAGTTACAGATTTTAAAAAGAGAAGACCCTCCACAGCCACTTGCACATTGCCAGTATCGGGAGTAGCATTTGATTTCTGTGTTCCACTGTTGCTCCTACACAGCTATAACAGGAAACAGCGACAATGAAAAGGACTCAGATAAGCCACTGTAAATAAGTATTAAATGCAGTGTGTTTCTGAACAAAATAATCTTCCAAAGTAATAGAAACTACGATGAGGTAGCTATTTATCTCAACTCCAAATGGAATTGATGCCTAAATACCAATTGCATTTTAATGTTTTTTGTACCCTAATCACTATGAAATTTATAAAATAGAACAGTCTCTTCCATATTCAAATATGTGTACTCTTTTTACATGAGCTAATGATTTGACATACCTGCTCTAAAATTGATGCCTTTAAATGTGCAGTTACTCTGGACAGTTAGAAATATTTGAGCAGAAAGTGACTGCAGTTGCTTAATTTATATAACTCTAAGTGTATAATAAACTATATTTTTTCCTAGTATGTTCTTAGTAAATATATTGTTATAAAATAATATATTTTCTTTTTATTATTTCTTATTCTTCTCAAGTATATTACATCCCGTCTGCAGTTCCCCCTCTCACTGCTCCCTCCAGTCTTTCCAGCCCACCTCCCCTCTACCCCATATCCACCCCTGTTCCATCTCCCCTCAGAAAAAGACAAGGCTTCCCATGAACATCAACCAAACATGGCCTAATATGATACAAAAATGCCAGGCACGTACTACCATATAAAGGCTGGACAAGGCGACTCAGTAGGAGGAAAAGGGTCCTGGATCTCTGCTTAACGTTTGGTTGTGGGACTCTGCATCTGCTCCCATCAGTTGCTGTATGACGTCTCTCTGGTCTCTTTAATTTTGCTAGGCTCCAGTCCCAGAACACTCCGCAGGCAGAACAAACCTTTGATTGAAGGTTTCCGGCTGGATTGGTGTCCCAATCCCTCCATTTGAGTCCTTGCCTGGTTACAGAAGAAGGCCGGTTCAGACTGTGTCCCCCATTGCTAGGAGTCTTTGCCAGGGTTACTCTTGTGCATTCCACGGAGTTTCCATTGCACTAGGTTTCCACCTTACCCCCAAATGATCCCCAGTTCAAGTCGTGAAACACTTTTCTTAACAAATGTAGTGAATTCTATTATTCAAGACTATTTTTGTAGTTAATAAACTCATGTAATATCATCTAGTGATAAGACACCAAAACAATAAAGTTTTGTGTGCCTGACTCAATTAATATGCTTACTACTTCTCTTCATGGCTCTATCCTTCCTCTCTAATATAGATATATAATTACATACGTGTTTGCATATAAATTATACCAGAAAATATATCAAAGCAACTCTTACATTTACAAATATTTTATGAACTATGCATGTATGATTATATGAAATATAAATGGCACAAAATATAGACTGACATATTTTTATAATAAATATTACCATAATTGGATTTTTTTCCATTTTGTTTCTTTTCAGATCAGGCATTTTAACTGATAGTATCAATTGAGATGTTAAAGACACTAAAAAAAATTTCAAAGTCATTCCTCATATGTACATGAGAGCATTCTTTTACTTTTTGTAATTTTCTTTCTGTTTCATCAGACTATTTCCTGATATCTGCATCAAAATGAAATTGAGACCTTAATATCAGTTGTATATTAAAATGTTTTTCCTAAAACATACAAGATTTTGTTCTTCACAAAGAAAATGTGATACTTTTGAATTAATATATACCATTATTTNCTAAATAGAAATTATGAATTCCCTTTTCCACATTTAAAATTAATTTTTGATAATGTATAAAGCATTAGTGGGTTAACTAACACTATAGGCATTTCAATAAAAAAAGCCACATGGAAATCAACTACTAGAGAAGCTTTCAAATATATACATATGCTATATAAATATGTTTAATGGAATTATGCTATATTGAGACTTCCCCAACTAGATATGCATTGTAGCAAATAAAAACTCCAAACACCAAGAATAGACTAACTCTTCTTGAGTCATTTACCAATGGGGTCTTATCGACAATTCCCAAATATTACAGATGATTTCCAATAGTCTTGGCTAACCTCCAGAACTTTACAGTAAAGCTCTATTGCTGAACATACTTGAGTCTTGTAGATCATGGAGAAATCAAGATAGCACTCACCTGAGAGCCTAATCCCCCACAATCATCTTTCACGATGATGCAAAATGTATGCACATTGTCAGAGGAGAAAAGTAATCTTCAATCTCACTCAGCAGTGAACTCAGCAAGTTACAACAGTGTCTGGCCTGACAAGATGTGGCCACATGTAAAATACTAGCATGGATGGTATGGGAACAACCAGACACATTCTGATTGGGTATAAAGCCCAATTCATTAAATGGAACCTATATCTGTCACTGTTGATGGGGCCTAGGACCTTTGGTTATTTGGCCCTGATACACTCATGCAGGTGCCTATAAGGCAACTTCATTCTTGTCGTTCAGTACCAAGTTCCAGAAACTGTTACATATTTTTTGTTACAAATTTAGGTTTAATTCCAATGATTGATATATTCCACATTCTTTTCATTGTCAAGTTTTCATATGCTGAAATATCTTTGAATTGCTTTATAAAATGCAAATGTATTACTCTTTGAAGAGAATATTGTAATCAACATCCTTGAACTTTTACGTCCTTCGGCAAAAGAAATAGTAAAATGTCTAGGAAAGTTCAAAGACAAATTCAATAGTAACTCTGGAATCAATAAACAGTGTAAATTTTGTGAATTATTTTGGAAATTATACAGCATATGAAAAGTTCAGTCATGTCTATTCCTATTGTCAAGATCAAGACTCATGTTTTAGTATTTCATTTCTGATATTTACTTCAAATTTGCCATACACAGAAACATTTAAACAAATTCACATTTGCATATCTCTAAAATGATTCTCTGCTCTTCTAATCTCATTACTACTTAACCTTATTCAGTCACTCTATGTCGTTTTTCCACAGAATGATTTGAATAACCTTCCTGACTTCATGACAGGACTTATGAGTCCTACTAGAAATAGGATTCAGTCTTTTAATCCATCATGATCATAATCACAGCATTTTCCTGTCTAGAAATGTAGCATTAGAATATTATATTTAAGGTGTATGCTGATAGATCACTTTTAGATACTACAGAATACCCCCTGCCCTCCCTCCCAGGTCTGATACTTGCCATCTAAGAGCTCATCACAGTAGTTTCCTGATCAGGTTCTCCACTGTCCATGCTCACTGCTAGTAGTATTACTGTCATTGTATTATTGTCTTCCTTTTCATATTCTACTTTCAATATATTTAAAAAGTTAATAATTATTTAAGTAGTTTGTGACATCATTTAAATGTTTATATTCCAATCCAATATTTTCAAGCTCTCTTAATCTTTCATTCGAGTAGACTCCACTTGATGTTGTTGTTGAAGTTAAAACTGAAAATAATATTTAGATATATATATATAGTGTGATAATATCAATACACTGTTTCACAGATAAGCACAACTTTATTAGAAATAAGGATATTTTCTAAACATAAATAAAATAGTGCCTTTTTATATATCTATAAATTTCTCTAATGTCTAGCTTAATAACAGGCAAACACAACACATGTGTATTGTGTGTGTGTATTGTGTGTGAGTATGTGTGTGTGTTGTGCATGTGTGTGTGTGTGTGCTATTTGAGGGATTGAAGAAGATCCAATGTCACACAAACACACACTGGGAAAATCGTGAGCTTTGCTTATGTTCCTGAATACGGTCAGTACCCATGACACTCCAGAGTACATCAGGCTCCACTACATGAAGTTTCTAATTAAGGCTCCCTCCCTTTATACTTCCATACCTTTTCAAGTATTTAAAAATATTGTTGCATAAAGTTTTTTGTTATTTAAAGTCTTTTTATTGAAAGCAATTTTTTCATACAATATATTCTGACCATAGCTTCCCTTCCCTGTCTCCTCCCTGATCTTTACCACTTCACCTCCATTCAACTCTACTTTTTCTTTTTAGAAAGCAAACAATTAAAATCATCGAGAATTTAAAAAATAATAGAAAAATAAAAACCACAAGAAATACATATACATACACACAAAACCCAAACAAACATAACATAAAAACACAAAATTGGAAAACAATGTCCAAGCAAAAGACCAGGAATTTTTTTTAAACATAATTTTTTTGATTCTTTGTGAATTTCGCATCATCCACCCCAATCCCACTCATTTCTCGGTCCCTTCATATCTGCCCTTCACCCTGATAGCATCACCCACACAAAGGAAAACTTAAAAAGAAATAATAAAAATAAAACAAATATAAGAAATAAAAAATAACAAATACAAACAAGAATATTTACTGAACACAAACAAAAAAACAAAAATGGACCAAAAAACCACTTCTCTCTTCCATCTTTCCTGCCACTCCATCAGCTCTTGACTCACTCACCTTAGTGCCATTGGGAGCTGTTGTTTATTGTAGGAGAATGTTTTGTCTGGGTCCTGCCCAGTCCCACCAGACCCCACGTTCCCACAGCCGCTTATAAAATAATTACTCAG
>LZPO01018352.1:17388-33008 GCA_001675575.1 Neotoma lepida | reverse complement strand
TAATGTGCTTATATTTTCTCCTCCAATGTCCTCCTTAGTTCCCACTGGTCCCCTTCCATATAAATATGCAAGTATATACCTTTGATATATGTACAAATTCATCTATAACTACATATTACTAAATCTGAATTCCACATACCTGAGAATAATGCAATATCATAAACAGTAAAAAACCACAGTGATAAGCAATAATCAAATTTGGAAGCAGCAAAAAACTTTGTAACCAAAATATGTGCTATGTTCTCAGGATTTACAGCCCAGAATTCTTCATATTTNTATCTGATTTGTCTTGTGTGGTAGTACAAGTAGCTGTTACAATANACGACTTCTGTATATTCCCCAGTACTTCCCAATTAGCAGACATTACTTTCAGATCTACTTGTACAGTTTTCNTTCAAATTCCTTAAAGCACACTAACCTAAGCAGACTCCCAGGNCACACAACAGTGGTCTTTCCTCTGACTGTACCTGAATTAATACTGAAAATCCTGGCTGAGACTCACACATCTTCCCTGGAGAACACTTGTGAAGNGAAAGCCTCCACCAGCCANAAACTGGCAACCTGCTTATAAAACCTAGAAAAGCTGTCTGCNAATANTACTTTAAAATTGAAATGAGTTACCATCTTAGGCNTTTGTCCTCTATCTCAAAGAAGGACTAGGGCTGATTTCTAAGGAAAAAAATGTCCATTTTCTTCATACACTCTGTATGGCAAAATATCATAATCTAGGTGCTTATAAATGCAAGAAATTTGTTTCTCAATTCTGGACCCTGGATGGCATGAGATCAAGATATCAGTACATTGGATGTCTAATAGGGACTTTCTTTTTTAATATTTATTTATTTTACATCCTGACTATAGTTTCCCCCCTCCTCCTATCCCCTCCCCTCTACATCTTCTCTTCCCCTCCAGCATACCCCACAATCCACTCCTCCTCTGTTTCTATTCAAAAAAGGGCAAGCATGCCATGGATATCAACAAAACATGGCAGATCAAGTTGCAGCAAGACTAAGAACCTCCCCATGTATTAAGGCTAGACAAGGCAACCCAATATGAGGAGTAGGGTCCCAAAAGCCAACAAAAGAGTCAGAGACAGCCCCTACTTCCACTGTTAGAAGTCCCACAAGAAGACCAAGCTACACAACTGTCACATGTATGCAGAGGGCCTAGGTCAGTCCCTTGTAGGCTCCCTGGTTGTCGGTTCGGTCTCTCAGACCTCCTATGAGCCGAGGTTAGTTGATTCTGTGGGTTTTCTTGTGGTGTCCTTGACTCCTCTGGTTCCTACAATCCTTCCTCCCTCTCTTCAGCAGGATTCCCTGAACTAGGCCTAATGTTTGGTTGTGGGTCTCTGCATCTTCTTCCATCAGTTGCTGGATGAAGTCTCTCTGATGACAATTGGGGTAGTCACCAATCTATGAGTATAGCAGAATATCATTAGGCATCATTACATTGACTTTTTTTGCCAGTCATGTCTGGTTCTATCCTAGGTCTCTGGACCATCCAGGCTCTGGGTCCTGGCACTCCATGCCAGGCTCGTGGCATGGGTCTCTGGCTGGATCAGTCATTGGTTAACCAATCCCACAATCTTTATACCACCATTACCCCAGCATATCCCATAGGCAGGAGACTGTAGGTTGAAAGTTGTTTGGCTGTGTTGGTACCCCAGATCCTCCATTGGAAGTCTTGCTGATAAAGACTTTGCCATGGATGACATGTTATCACTGTGCTCTCTCAGAGTGAATTCCGTTGTGGCTCTTATAAATGCAATAATTTCACTCATGAGTTCCCCACCAGTAAGCTCTAGCCATCTCTCCTAATACTCTCAACTTGGCAGCTAACATTTCAGCATATGAATTTTAGAGGAACACAAATATCCCAAACATAGCCAGGTAAGAGATATACTCCATACTGAGGTTTTGCATGTACTTCTGAGAATTCAAAGCAGCAAATCTTTTGTGCCTGTGAATGTTGAGTCTATAGCCTTAGCATAAAAAGCAATTGTAACCATTACACTGTAGCCATACATCCTAAAGCCACCACGAGTTTTCATTTATTACAATTGGTAACAATAAAACCACATTATCTCAAATTGTCCAGAAAAGAAGTTACCTCAGACTNTAACAAGACATGACTTTTCTTCCTATCAACAAATAATTAATAACAAATTTAAACAAGGAAATTTATAATGCAAAATTCGAAAGAAAATTCCCCGACCCCCAAAATTATTTAAGTCCCTACATCACATGACCCACAATACTTATTTTCCTCTTTCTTCTTTATTGGATAACCCCAATTTTTTGAGTACCTGAGAATAAATGCACCTAAAAATACCATGTCAACAGTTCTTGGGGTGACTATGCAACATGTTTTATGAAATTTTCATAAATATTGTTTTTCTAATAAAATGTGTACCTTACTTTCCCCCCATGTTTTTCCCACTTATCTACAGCATAATATGATGTGACACTGGGTGCCTGTGCAGCCATTTTGCCACCCTGTGCATAAAAGTCATACAGGCTCAGGGGTTCAGGTAATGGAAGAAGATTTAATGCTCAACAACTTCGTTGGCCTGTTGCATCATCTCTGGAGCACTTTGCTCCACGCATTTGCTGGTAGAAGGGAAAGTCTCTGTTAGCTGAGGCCACAATGCTACTCTCTTACCTGAACTAAAAGCCATTTTATGACCCACCTGGCTGAATTCATGTTCAGAGAGTGAGTTAAAAAAAAAAAAGTGAGGAGTTGTTAATTTGAAAAAAAAATAGCATAAAAGATGTAGCTTTAAGAATACATTTTCTTATTAGTACAGGAAACGAGAAGTTAGAAAACCTGACTTCTGTGTTTAATAAGATTCAAAATATAGAGCTATGAATAAAGGACTAGGAGATGAAGTAAGATAACTTGCTGATAAGAAAGGAAATTTGGCTGGAAGTATGAACAGAAATGAAAAGGAACTGAATTTAAATAAGATAGTGATGTTAATATCTTTGTGGATTTAGAATTGCTCATGATCAGATAGAGAGCAAAGCTAACACTGATAAAGACAGATTAGTGATATTATGACTAATTGGAACAGCTGTATATGATGTAAAAGAAATGGGGAGCGGTAAAAATGAAGAGAAGAAAAAGATGTCACTGACAGAAATAATATGCATCATTTCTACTCTTGAACAAGAAACCACTGTAATAGAGTTAAATAAAGCTGAGTTAGAACAATGCACTCCTGTGCAAAAGCAAAGCTTGAGCCTATGATTTGATTAACCAGCAGCATTAATGAGGACAGGACTTTGCACTGGTCCTGTTAAAATTTCTAAATCTATGTCTAAGGAACAAAACATAGGTTTAGTTGCTAACTTGGCAGGAAAGTTTTCTTACAGTGAAAGAAAATCACACTGATACGAGATATGTACTTAAAAATATCAAAAAGCAATAGGCCAAAGTTAAATACCAAGAAATCCATACATGAAGTATTTTATTCATGAAGATAGAAGGTAAACAGATATTGAAATTTTAAATAAATGCTGTGATGGTCCATTTCAGTTGCTGTTTGATACAACATAGAATAACCTGGGAAGGGGGTCATAGTGTGGAATTATCTATATTAGGTTGGCGTATGGGCAGGCCTGTGAGGGATTTTCTTAATTGGGTTTATTGAGGTTAGAAAACTCACCGTGAATGTGGGCGGCCACATTTCCTGAACAGAATAAAAAGGATGGAGTGAGATGATGCAGACATTAACACATTATTCTTTGCTCTTTACTGTGGATGTGATGTATTTAGCTGTTTGAAGTTCCCACTGGCTTCATTTTCCAATGGTGATAAAAGTACCTAGACCTATGGGCCAAGGAAACCCTTTCTCCCTTAAGTGGTTTTTGTCAGGTCATTTTATCACAGCAACAGAAACTAAGACATATGTCAGTTGTCTCTTGAGGAGGGAAAACTTAAACATCAAATTCTAACCATGCAAAGATTAATCAAAAATTAAGAGGAAAAGCATGAATAAAGAATATCATGTCCCTTTATTGGTAAGATGATTATGTTCCAATCTACTTTATTGTACCTGACAATGTTTATTTGTCAAATCTGACAAGAAATGCTTGGAATATTTTATTACTTTCTCTAAATGCCATGAAACATTATCATCTGAAAATTGTTGCAATATTCAAATCTATTCCCTAGTACTTCTGCTTTTAATGTAAAGCTGTAAATATACTAGAATTATAGGTTTTCCTCCAGTACTTTGTCATTCTGGTTGTGTTGACTTTGACTTAACAGAATGATACTTTTTTTTGATAGATACTGGGTTTTAACAGGATATAATGAGAATCATAGTTTTTTTTTTCAATATACTTGCACTTTTCTAGAGTAAACAATGGTTATAGATTTAACTGAAAGCAGAAATGTGTTTTTGTTTTTATAGGTGGTTGTCTTCAGTGAAGATTTGCATGGAAGAACTCTATACAGCACTAGCCTTTGGCAGTGAACTGGGGAGATGAGGCTGTCAGCTCAAAGCACATGAAATTGAAAAAAATGGAATGTTTTTGTTATTACAGGAGGTTGGTTTATGAGCTCCTGAGTTCTGGACACCCTGCAGACACACAGACTCACAGTGTCAGCCTCCAGCACACACTTCTGATACTGACTTTAACCTCCACCTCTACTTCCCTATGGCCAGGGTCTGCCCAGGAGTTAGTGAGAATCCCTTGTCTTGACCCAAGATAAAGCACCCAGAGTTTGACATTCTAATTCCTATTCTGCCCTTGGCTCACCAGCATTCTCAGATAAGACAGTTATCTGGTCTATGCCTAAAGCAATCTACAAAGTAAGAATAATATTTTGATCCCAACTCTCTAGGATGCCCTGGTGGTTCACTAATAATTTATTTTGAAGCTAAGGAGAGACACAGATAAGCGCAAAGTTATCAGCACATTCAGATAAATGCCTTAAAATCTTAGGTATCATGACTTTCTCATAGCCAACTACCTACTGTAAGCATTTAAGTAGGAAAAGGATGTTAGATAAATGAAACTGCATGTTAATATTCGAGATCAACAAACTCCTACTGAGCTTTAACACAGAAAGGTCGTTGCACCTTCCCTGAGTAAACTTCTTCTTGCTCTTTCACCATATGCAGCAAAGAAATTCTTTTTATAAAATTTAACACTATATTCACATTGTTTTCTGCAATTAGCTTTTGGCTTAGTCACTTAAATTCGAATGAGGCCGTGAATGAGCCTGTAGATCTATATAGCTTTGTCCTTTTTAACTGTAATTTAGTTACCTTATCAGTAGTTACATTGTAGTTTTTCAGTCAATGATCACCTTTTAAAGAAACCTACACTACTGAAATTATGTGTTCATTCTCCCATGAATTTTTCTTTCAGATTCTCTCACACACACAGACAAGAAATGGTTGGAATTTTCCCTGCTGGTTTTAGGTCATTGGTCCAATATTTCCTTAATATGCTCCTTTTCCTCCCTGTTGGAATGGTAATATATATTCTGTGCCATTGTATGTTGGAAGTATGTGTTCTGCTTTTTTATTTTTATGTTACAGGAGGCTACAATTAGGAGGCTGCTATGAGTCCCAGAAGAGAGTTTGAATTTTGGAGTTTCAAACAGTGTTGAGACTGTAACAGACTATGGGGACTTTTGAAGTTGTACTGGATGTATTTTTGTATTTTGATAAGGCTACAAGCCTAGGGGAGTCAGGAGGTGAATGCAGTGGTTTGAATAAGAATGGTCCCAATAATCCCATAGCTTAGTCATCAGAGAGCAACACTATTTGAGAAGGATTAGGAGTTGTGGCCTTGTTGGAAGAATTGTGTCATGGGTTTGAGGTTTCAAAAGCCCATACCAGACCCAATTCTCTCTCTCTCTCTCTCTCTCTCTCTCTCTCTCTCTCTCTCTCTCTCTCTCTCTCTCTCTCTCTCTCTCTCTCTCCCTCTGCCTGCAGACCATGATGTAGCTCTCACCTACTGTTCCAGCATCATAAGTCCTGCCAAGCACCCTGCTGTAGGCAGAAGTTTCTGTCCCACCAGCTGCTCCCAAATAAACACACTGAGACTTATATTAATTATAAATGCTTGGTCGACAGCTCAGGCTTATTACTAACTCTTTCAACTTAACCCATTTCTATTAATCTATGTACTGCCATGTGGCTTGTGGCTTTACTTGTCCTACAGCATGTCTTGCTCCCTCTGTTTCTCCTGATAACTCCACTGACTCTGTATTAGAGTTCCACTTATCTGTGGGTATGATGAGTATTTAGAGTAGAGTTAGAAGATACACTGATTTAGGAAAATGGGTGCAATATTTTCTCCTCTGGGGTTTAATGACCTCTTCAGCCATAAATGGTTAGGTAAGTTGAGAGTACCAAGCATGAATTTCCTCCTATTGAACAATTAAGTCCAATTAGACAGCTGTTCATAGCCCCAAGATGTAAGCACCACTGTTGCACCATTGGTGACACCTTGCCAGGCCTGTCATTGTCGTGACTAACATCTTTTTAGCTGGGTGGGATTGTTGATTACTTTTCTTCTTTGACAATTTGTTTACTAATTTCTGATACTATGGGAGCTAGTCTTCAGGGAGGAGTCTTCCAGGTCAATTCTACTCTATTCAGGTAGGGTCATTACTGTTGTTTCTGCCATGCTGCCTACTCCAGACTAGCTGGCCTGGTAAATTAAATAAATTTCAGCCAGGCCATAAAACAGACTACTCTGCTTAAGCAAGTAGTTTTAAACAGAGTTAGATCAGCAGTTTGGAAGGAAATTTATTATAAATGGCACAGCTTTTTAAAAGTAACTTTGAAACAAAGCGAATTTTAAAAAGAGTCACATGTGTGTATGTGTGTATATCTGTGTCCAAATACACTCACATACATTTACTAGCAAATAAAAAATGTGGAAATATGCTCAAGAAGCATGAAAAATACCTATTTTGTAGGGAATTAAAGAAGAAATTCTACATACACGACCATAGTATTTTCTCATTACAAAAGATATGCAGTCTTTTTATTGTTTGCAAATTATAATCAAACAGAATAATGAAAAAACAATTAGTGAATATTTAAATACAATGAATAATAAAGAAGAATTAATATGGAATTAAACACTACTCAAAGGACAGGACAAAATAAAGTCTCCGTAGTGAGTCATTCATACATCAAACTCACAGACAATGTGAAATCTGTCAAACAAGGCACCTAGGATGAAAAGGTAAGACAATAGAATAAAGGAATACAAAAACTACCACTACTACAGAAGGAGTAAATAAGTTGGAACAGAATAACATAGAACACATGAGGTCAAAACTGAATTAGAGGTCAAATGGCTGCAGAAAATGAAGACAGAGATTATGAATCTCTTCGAGGAGACAATAGATACATTAGACAGAAAGCAATGATCCAGCTAAAGAAAATCAATTGTTTTCATTCTAGGGAAATTGTATTCTCTGTCCTGTAATGGAATGGGGGAACAGAATTCATTTTTCTGTATTATGAGAACCTTCCCAGGAAAGAAAATGGATCTTCCAATTCGATGAGCCTACGGTGTTTGAGAAGATACAACAAACTATTAAACAAATCATCAAAAGTAAGAGATGTTCTGGAAATTTTTCTGAATTTTACGAGTGGAGACTCAGCTCAATGGGAATTTAGTCAGGAAAAAAAGCAATGAATGAAGAGAGGGAGGAGAAGACCATGCATCAGGGCAGCCATTGTCGCTAAGGAGGGAGTGTGACTGTAGACTGGAAATATGGGTAGTTTTCTCCATTGTTATCCTTACTGCTAATTTTTTAAACTCTGCCCTGAAGATAGCCAAAGCTTATGGACATTTGCCCGAAATTATTTGTTAAATAAAATATAGGTATTTACATTTTAGCATTGAATAGAGCTTTACGTGGAGAAAATCAACAGGCAAAGCATCGGACAACTAAAGGTTAGTAGAGAAGCTATTTCAGACATCCAGAGAAATCTAAAATTATATCATGGAGATCCTTAATACTAATGTCCCACAAAAGACTACTTTGTAAATATATTTTTCCTGCCAGATGTTGTAGTGTACCCTTTCAATCCCAGTACCTACGAGGCTGAAACATAGGATTGTAAGTTCAAGATCAGCCTGGGCTACACAGCAAGACCCCCATCTGAAGTGGTATATCTCTACAGAGAGAGATAGAAATGGAAGTGGAGAAAGACAGACAGACTGCCATAATTTTTGACAAGGATGTTTTTCAAAAGAATATATGTTTATTTTATTGTAAGGTAGAGCATTTTTCTGCTTTTTTAGGTCAGATCCAGACATTAGGTCAGAACGTCTCAAAGGCATTGGCAGCTCTCATCAAGAATGTTCAACAGATCTTCCTATACTTAGAACTGAGGATCTTCTCAAAACAAAAACGGAGAAATATCCTTACGGTTCCTAAATCTTCACTAACTTCTGTATAACTGGCCTTCCCTGACTTCCCTGTTCCAGAACTTGTCATTCTGTCTCAACATCATACAATGGCATAAATGAGTGTCAGTGCTGTGCCATGTTAACCACCATTGCCAAGTGTAATATTGACAGTAGAAGTAGAGACCAGAAAGAGAGTTAAACCCAGAGTCTAGAATTTGTCCTGAAAGCAAAGAAGCAAGGAATTACATTTGGAAGTACACTTAAGGAGAGACATTGTCTAAATCTACATGGTAAACAAGTTCTGCGAAGAGAACAACGGAGTGCCCATAACATGTACAACAATCATATGCTGTCCTGATGCTTTTCTAAAATGTGGTAGGAATATAAACAGGTTAAGTTTTTAAAGGTTCAAATGTGATTGGCAAGAAGTTACAGATAACTAAATCAAATATTGTCTTAAACATGATTCTATGATGGAACAATATGAGTAATGCAAGCATATTTCATTAAAATGGAAAGATTTTGAAGTAATATTAAATGTCATCGGTACACATTAAAACCCAACACCTTTATAGCAAATGAGGTATCCTCAAAGTTTCAGTCAATCCAGTAACACCAAGCAAGACATAATGGAAAGCCATTGACTTGAACAAGCTAATGATTTTCTAGATCAGCACACAACTACTTAAGTGCAATGAAAATAATTCCAGGTCATGTACTGAACCTATAAAAATTTGTTGTCTGTGATATTGGATTTTGCATTTGACTCTGAGAGGTCAGAGAAATAACAAGAAAGCTACAGTTGCAGTTTACCCATAAATCATTTTATATTCATGAACGTGTTGCTTCATTGCCAAGGGTACTGCCTAAAACCAGACTGAAAAGGTCAATGAATTGAGTTGGTTTCAGATAGGCAGCTACCTGATATCTGAGCAGTGACCACGCATTTCAAGATTTGGAAAAAAGTTCATAAATTAATAAATATATATATATAATCAAATATACATAAATATATATAAAGTATCAAATATACATTAATATATTTCATATACACAAATTATAGCATGTATATATCAGTAGCAAATAAAACAATTTTCCAATTTTACATCTTAGATACTTCCATTAGCCATAGATTAACTTATGACATTAAACTCAAAAAATCATTACAAAGTCATTAAAATCACATTGTAATAAAAATGAAGTGAAATCATGGACTGTACTTTGTAAAATCATGTACTAAACTTAGAATAATTTTGTGTAGTTTGAATACTGTATGACATAATGAGCACTCTTATTTTTTTCCACAAAGTTTGTTAAGCACGCAAGTGGGTCTCTTTGAAGTTCATAATCAGTCCTGGGGCCAAATATAGACTCTGGTGCTAGCAATAACAGCACTTTCTTCTGCTATGAGATGGTCTTTATGTATGCTGTGAATATGTATTGCTGTGATTGGTTAGTAAAGAAGCTGCTCTGGCCTATGGCAAGTCAGGTTATAGTCAGACCAGAAATCCAAGAGAAAGACAGGAAGAAGAAAGGCAGAGGCATGAGAGATGCCAGCCTGCAACCCAAGGAGCAACGTCCCAGCAGACTGGTAATGCCAAGCCATGTGGCAAAACATAATTTAATAGAAATGGGTTGATTTAAGATGATAGAGCTAGCTAGCAAGAAACTTGCTATGGCCATTGGCCATACAGTTTGTAATTAATATAAGCCTCTGAGTGATTATTTTATAAGCAGTTGTGGGACCGTGGGGCTAGGTGGAACCACAGAAACTTCCAGCTACATTCTTCTTAACCTTGATGTCAAGATTTCCTATGCTGACTAATAACACAAGGTATTTTCTCTCTTTCTCTCTTTCTCTCTCTCTCTCTCTCTCCCTCTCTCTCTCCCCTCAATTCAAATAATCCTTAAATTTCACCTAACTCTCCAGTGTATTATGACCATCATTTTGAATGTCCCTACATCCTACTCCCCTCATTTCAAAATTGAAATCTCACCATCATTTACTCTAATCAGAATGTTCACTAATCTTGCCCATTCCTCTGACATTTTACTTTTTCTGGCAAAACCACTACCAGTTAAATTCATTTCTTGGCTATTCTTTCATCTGCCCTGGAGTGGGTGAACCCAAATGAAGAAAACTCCACAATCAGGAAGACTGGTCATCACAGATTTATGCTTATTAGGCATAAGCCAAATCTAACAGGCTTTTTGGAAATGTTATATTTTTCCTTATTCAGCTCATATTCTACTTGTCTTATTTCCTTCCTTCTCCTATAAGCAAATTTCATTCTATCTTCCTCATTTTCACTTTCAATAGATAACTTGGTTTCTTGCTCTTTTTAAGCAATGCAAAGAATATTCCCAAAATCCTATGGAATTGTATTGCATTGTGTGTGTGTGTGTGTGTGTGTGTGTGTGTGTGTGTGTGTGTGTGTGTGTTTTAAAATACACTGTGGAATTTACAACTGTGTGCTTTGACTGATTGTTGTTTTCTGTACTGATCTCCTTCTGATATGAAGAGAAGTTTTCTTGATGAGGGGTGAAGACTATTAATACTAGCACTGAGTAGTTATCTTTGTTTCCAGCACCAGTCATGGTGTTCCTCTCATAGAATGGGTCTTAAGTCCAATTATAGAGTTGTTGGTTACCACCAAGGTGTGTGTGCCACTACTACAAGCTAGGATCATTAAGCCATGTTGGTCCTTGATGTTGTTCCTAGGACTCTGCTGGGTAGAACTGTTGGTTGCCTCCCTCCTTTGGAAGCTTGAATCTTGACTTCTGGTACTTGACTTCCTAATGACTTCTGGTCATTAGGAAGAGGACATTCAAATCAGTTCCAACTCAAATGTTACTGGGCCTTGTTTCTGAAGTGTCTGTCTTAAGCATTAAGAATACATCTACAAAATACTCCTGCATCTAAGGCTTAGGGAACATTGCAGACAGGGGGTAGAAAGATTATAAGAGCCAGAAGATCAGGGAGTTTGTTGGGAGATTGAGTCTCCTAATAACACTGGAAGCTTCACTCATAAATTTCATTCTCACTAACATGACTGTCAAATGTGAGCTGAACAAGGACAACCCTGATAGACACGCCAAGAAGACCAGGAGGCCTCAACTCCACACAAATAACTAGAGGCAACTAAGGAAAGCTGGAAATGGGAGAGGTGGTCTTCCCTGAGGAACAGCACAGTAATTAGTTCTCCAGTGCCAAACTGTCATCCCTGAAAACATACATACAAGTAACATATGGACTGAACAGGCTATATTGCATGCATATATGTAATTGTGTAGACATANATATGCATAAATGAAACAAGAGACCATGGATTTGAAGGAGAGCAGGGAGGGGCACATGGGAAGGTTTAGAGGGAGGAAATGGAAGGGGAAAATGTTATTATATTTATATAATCTCAAAAATTAAATGAAAGAGAGTAACATATATATCCTCTGTAGATAGAGTGTTGTGTCCTTGTGTCACGAAGTGTTTCAAGCACACAGAAACTTCCAAAGGGCGGTATTTGACTTCACTCTACCTTTTTTACCTTCACTAAGCCTGCTCAACTTCACACTTCAATGAACTATTCCCACTGATTTCTAAAGATATTAATTTGATTTGTGGGTTTTAACCTTCCTGTGTAATTCTTTTCCTTGCTATACCATTAGCTTTTCATTTACTACTGAATTATTCTATAAGCTTATATTCTATTAATGCTATATAATTAAATTTAAAAATGCCTTTCCTTCCACTATTTAAAAGCAAACTTCCTTGCTTTCCTTTGCAACAAAGGAATTATTGCTTAAAACAGTTGTTTTTTTTACTTGATTTTGGAATCCTTTCCTAAATCTAGCCTAAAACACCAGGACTCAACCAATAATGGCCTCTTCTTCCCACTTGCATTCCTTTCCTTCATGATCCACCCAGTCGTAGGTTTATAAATATCATCCATGTGCAGAAAATTCTTAAATGTATATCTCCCATTTCAGATAGCTAAGTTCCAGACTTATTTTCCTGCTGTCTATTCAATATCCTTGTTATAGATTAAAAATATGACCCCTCTAAAAAAATCCAATGTTGAGATATTAACCCTGAAGTATTTGTATTTGGGGTGTGATCTCTCAAGAAGTAATTAGGTTAAACAGGTCACAAAATAGAGCCCTGACAGGATGGGAGAACAAAGTCCAGAGGGCTTTTTTTTTTTAAAGATTTATTTATTTATATATACGAGTGCTCTATTTACATGTATGCCTGCATGACAGAGGAGGACATTAGGTCCCATTATAGATGGTTGTGAGCCACCGTGTTGTTGCTGGGAATTGAACTCAGGACCTCTGGAAGAGCAGTCAGTGCTCTTAACCCCAGAGGGCTTTTTTCCTTCCAATTCTCATAGGAGCCCAAAGTAAAGACCACACAGAAACAGAGAACAGGCTTTGATCCCCATGCAAGAAATCCTTTCCCGGTAACCAATTTACCAGCATCTCCAGAATATGAGAAGTAAATTTCTGTTGTTTAACACACCCAATCTACGGTATTTTGTTCTGGCAGCCTAAGAACATTAGAGTAACCCCCATTTGATCTTTTAGAGAGAACATCAAAAGCTCATCATGTTCAAAACTAAATTCTATCCCCTCACACCCACCCTAAAATCTGTTATCACTTTCCTCATCACCTGGTTGAAAACACTGAATGAGCATTAATCCCTCTCCTCCATAATATCCTATATACTTTCTATAAGGAAATCATTTGGGAAAACCATCAACATATATCTAAAATCCAAGCACTCATCTTCAATTTGTTGCTACTTTCTTGGCCAAGCCAATATCTCTTATCATAATTACTATAATACCCTTATGACAGAGCTCACCATCTCTGATACAACTTGTCTACATGATAATGAATCAAGATGTGTTAAAAAAAAAAAACTTAGAAGGTGAAAAATAAAAGTGTCCAAGATCTGATGAGATTAAAGATACACAATGACAAAATAGAATCTGGGAAGAGGACATGCAAAAGATGTCAGTTAAACACTGATAACATTTAAATCTAAGATGCACCCATCACAGAGAGAGTTAGACATCAATGCTTATCACAGGACTATTCACAATAGCCAACTTATTGACCCAACATACATGCTCAGCCACAGAGGAATGAATAAGGAAATTTTCACACAACAGAATTTTATTTAGCCATAAAGGATGAAGCTGTATACTTTGTAGGAAAATAAATGCAACTAAAGTCAATAATGTTGATTAAATAAATCAGTCAAAGAAGATAAATATCAAAAGTTATCTCTCATTTGTGTTTCCTAAATTTTATATGAACTTGTAATTATGAATCTATTGTGAAATGAAGAAATGAAACCATCCAGGGGAACAAAGGGAACTAGTAAAATGGGAGAGAATAAAAGTAAAGGCAGGCACCTTGGGTGGAGGATATGTGTTATGTACAATATATACTTCTATAAACTTTGAAAAAATTAAAACTTCAGTAAATACAGATTGTAAAATAGATTATTCTATCAATATTAATTTCTTAGCATCAACGAATACAACATAGTTATATAATGTGTTAACATATAAGAAAGGAATGCTGAATTGCATACAGGGACCCTTTGTACTATTTTTGTAACTCTTTTGTGAGATTAAAATTATTTTGAAATAAAATACCAAGAAAAAACATAAACCACATCACTCCCTGTGCCCAGGCTTTCCCACAGCTTTGTTTCACTCAGACATGTGCAGCTGCTCACTCTCTACTCTCCCTGTTCTAACCACATCATCCTCTTTGTCAGGCATGCTACCTAAGAAGACTTCACTTATGTGTCCTCTGCCTGGAAGGTTCTTTCCCAAGATATTTATGTGGGTAATTCCTACACTCCTGTAAAGTTTTTCTTCCATCATACCATCACTGTGATTAATTACTACCCTGCCTAGTACTGCACACTGCAACCCACGCCCTAGCTCAGAATTTATGAGTGCCTTCCCATCCCTGTACTGGTTTATTATATTCCACAGTGCTTCTTGACTGCCATTGGGCCATTTCATTAACTTATTTAGTATTTTATTGTATGTGTTCAGTCTCCACTCACTAAATTGCAAATTCCTTAAAGGCAGAAAGCATTACCTACTATGTTCCATGTAGTTCCCAAAATCTCCAGGAAAAAAAAGCCTAGGGTAGAGGACGCATTAGAATTTCCAAATGAAAGAATTCTCAAGTACATTAACTCAGTACTTTTTAGTAATACATTGGTATTTACATTGTCTTTATTCTGGTACTATCTTTCAGAATACCTATAATGTATAGGTAAACATTCATATTTTACCCAACATGTTGGCCATCATTTATTTTTAAAAACTGAAAAAACTCACAGCATACATTATAGAACAAATTAAATGTTAAATATATAAATGCTACTAAAATTACAAGCAAGAGATAAACACTTAACATAATAAAAAATCCGGAGATGATATGGATAGCTAATGCATGATGAATGATAAAAATAGCAAGAAATTCAAAGAAAATAAATAATTTTTAGTTTGACTTTAAAACTGGGTAGGAAAAAGTCAATAGCTTATTGAGAAGTCACTTCCTGTACCATGTAGCCTCCCAAGAAGGGAAAATTCATTATAATTAGACCTACTAACAAAAAGAGACACGGGGATTTATCTTTTAAAAAAAAAAAACACCATCTATGGTGGCACATGCGTGTAATCCAAGCACTTGAAAGCTGACATGGGATCACAAGTTCAAGGCCAGCCATGACAAAACAGCAAGAATGTCAAAATAAATAAATAAAACTTTTAAATCAAATAGTCCCTGCTTGGTCTAGATGAGCAGCCCCCTACCAGAAGTAATTGGTTTCCTAAATGAAATTTAACAATGCTTGTGCTGCATTGCCAATGCTGTCAAGGTTCAAATACCCTTGTCTATATAGTTTATTGTAAATAATGCTGCAAAATTTTTGAATCTTAGCATTGCACTTGACTGAGTAATGGAAGTGAGTCCTGTTGCATCTCATCATAAAATGCATTTTTAATTTTTTTCTTTCATTTTGAGATTTTCATACAATAAAGTATCATAATAACTATGCCCCTCAGCTTCACTATCCAGATTTTTCCATACTCTCCCCACCCTGGGCATCTGTACAAACCATCTCCTCCCCAACAAGGCTCAGGGAAAATTGTGGAAGAAGTGAAAAGAATATAGGAGCTACCAAATGAAAA
>LZPO01018352.1:0-12137 GCA_001675575.1 Neotoma lepida | reverse complement strand
TTCCTTTAACTTCCACACACATACTGTGCCATGTATGTGTTTGTAGACACACACACACACACACACACACACACACACACACACACACACACGCACACTAGAACATCCATCCCCTTTTATTCATTTAAACAATTATCGAAGGTCAGATTCTATTGTAAGTAAAAAACCAACAAAGGTTGTGGGAGGGATTCAATGAAAAATTGGCCAGGAGTTTCCTCTTAGCTGCTCAGCCACTGCACTTACTCAGAATTCAATTTAAAAGCAGTAAAACTTAGATAATGTGTTGAACGGCTCCCAACCACTGAGAAAGATTTTATAGCTTCCACAGAAGTGTAACACCAATCATAAGTAAGATTTGTGCAACACTGAGTAACATTGGATTCTCCGATTTAAAATGAAGATTTGCAATCCCTGAGAGGGTTTGAGATGGCCTGGGGCACATCAGCTGGTTGGACTCTAGGCGTGGCTGCATAGAACATCTGCAGAGAGAGAGAGTACTCCGAAGAGCTTTCACGGCTGACTCAGCAACCCACTTGGCTCTCAAACACTTTTTGTTTTTGTTCTAAAGATTGAAGTTGGGACCTCAGTTATGCTGGGCATGTGCTCTACCACTAAACTCCACTGTCCCCAGGCCCTCCCATAACTTTTACAATTACCCAGGCAAAACAAATTAATAGGATAATAATATATTCCAATATGAATAATAACAGCATTCATAATCACTTATTTACATTTCTAAATGATATGCACTAAATATTCACATATTGGACAATTTTTAAACAAGATTTGAAAATGACTCCACAGATAGGCCCAAAGGTTTACCACTTTCAACTGTATGACTTTGGCCATATTAGTTAAATTCCTATGTGTAAAATAAGATTAAACAAATGTAATCATAAGCAATGAGAAATTAGTGATTTTCATGTAAAGTCTGTGCAGGAGTGTCTATAACAAATTAGTCTCAGTGAATCTACCAGTAATAATGAATGAAAAATTATATTCAACTAAGGACTTCTGGACCCTTAGTGAGGAATATGATAGCCACATTTACCTACTTCAGTGAAGCTTATATTATTAACAAGTCTTGGGGAAGACACAAACAAGAAACCAATAAAATTTTGAAGACAACCTTACTTATATCACTGGGGAAAAGACAATAAATATGATGATTAGGTTGCTGTTTGTGGGAAGCTAACATAAAGGAGTAAGAAATGTCTGTCTATAGAGCAATCATGAAGATGCACAANGGATGGCAATGAGTCACCCATATCAAGAATTGGTCACAGAATCTAGATATTCCAGGCAAAGAGGGTTAATTTTTACAAATTAGAATGATAGTGCAGCCACACATCTGTAAAAGAAATATGGTTGTTTTGATTTTGTATGTAGAAAATGTGTCTAGTGGAATTTTAAACTTACCTCAGTAAAGTCAGTGTTCAAAGTATGACTGCCATGTGGATATTTGGATATGAATTGTGGTTGTGTGAACAATTCACGTTTACTTCAGTGTATTCCTTGTCAGCCTATCTAGAATCCAATGCAACACCATAACGTGTTCTAAGAATAGCTGTGTGAAAAGAAAAGAAACAGAAGGATCACTCCCGAACTCTTTCTATGAAGCCAGTATTATTCTAATGCCCAAGCCAGACAAGGACACAACAACAACAACAACAAAAGAAAACGACAGGCCAATATCACTAGGGAACATAAATTCAAAAATCCTCAATAAAATAGCTGCAAACAGAATACAGAAATATACCAGAAAGATTATCCACCATGACCAAGATTATCCACCATGACCCAAAATGCAAGGATGGTTCAACATATTATTAAGTCAATAAATATGGTAAGCCACATAAATGAACCTAAAAATATCACTTGGTCATCTCAACAGATGCATAAAAAGCCTTTGACAAAATCTGACATGCCTTCATGATAAAGGTCCCAGAGAATGTCAGGCTAGAGGGAACATACCTCAATGTAAAAGCTATATATGAGACACCCACAGCCAACATCATCTTAAATGGAGAAGAGCCTGAAGCAATCCCACTGAAGTCAGGAAGGAGACAGGCATGTCCACTATCCCTACTCCTTTTCAACATTGTGCTGGAAGTGCTGTCTGGAGCAACAAGGCTAGAGAAGGAAATTTAAGGGATACAAATTAGGGACAGAGGTCAAACTATCCCTATTTGTAATGACATGATGCTATACATGAGAGAGCTTCCTCCAAAAAAGGAAAAAAAAAAAACCTTCAAATGTGTACAGTAATAGGGCCTCTCAATGCCTGCAGAGCCATGATACACAGTCTCTTGGTTGTCATGAAGTTGATTTTTTAAATCTTTCTTTCATTTAACTCATTCAGGTATTGCTTATTGGCATGTGCTACATTGTTATCATTTGGTTTCAGACTGAAGGGAGAAGGGGAAAAGGGTAACAACTGTACTAAAAATCGTATGTCATAACAAACTGCATCAGTAAAATAGGATAAGAATTTGTACCTCTATTTATGTTCAAGATATATGTATATTATCTCTCCTGCAGTTGTACATCGAATGTTTTAATAATAATAATAATAAATTAATAATTAATTAATTAATTTTAAAAAAAGAATATCTGCTGTGAATTTGCTATGGGCAGCATCTCATGTTTTGTTTCATTTAGCTCTCATAAGTTACCAAAGTTCTGGTTTTGTATTTTCTTTCTGCCTTTCCTCTAGTCCCTTGGGCGTGCTCAGATGGGAAAATGGTGCAGGATAATTTGTTCCTGTCTGGCTTTTTACTTGAAGTAAGCCTGTTGTCTTCTTGCCATATTCCCCAAAAGGTAGATTTCTTTCTGAAGCGTGTGAACTTCCACTTATGAGAGAGAAGTTGGACTCTTATTTATCTAATCTGCTTACTCATGTGAGAACATCAGAATTGCAGAATTACCATTTTATGGTGTGCTGATCTCCATTTGTAGCAGGGTTTTTGCTATAAGGAGAAACATTCCCAGACAGATTTTTGTTTAGGTGCTACCAAAACTCTAGTACTTCTAACCAAGCAACCTGCTTTCAAAACTTAGCAGTGCATCTCCCTGAACAGACTCTTCTGCCCTCAAATCTCTGACCGATAATAGGCTTGCCTACAGTTGTAGGGTTTGTAACAGCATAACTGAAATGTAGTTGGAAGATAAATTCTCTGGGGAAAGTGTAGGAATGGAGTTTTCTGAATCATATCCAAGTAAGGTGAGTCACTCTTGTATCCTATCTCCAGATATTCTGAAGAATCCAGGTTTTGACATAGTTGTGCAAAATTAGGAGAAGGAGCCTTATAATTATGTGCATCAATGTAGGAGTGTTGAACACATGGCACAAAGTTCCAAACGAAGACAGGAAAGGTGAGTCAATTCCCCTTGGTAAAATTCATTGCTTTTACAACTTCCCCTTATTAGACATCCTCAGTACACTTTCACTCCTGTTTTCTGAAAATATTTCTAAAAGTACTGTTATAAAGGGGCCAATTCTTTAGGCTGACATTTTATGTATATCATATATCCAAATTGACTAGCCCTTTTACCTTAGTAAAACAGATGAAGAAGGAAGATGACAAGGGGTAAATGGAAGAGAGGGCATGAGATTTTTCATAGATATTCATAACTTTTTCATTGACTTTCCTAGAGCCTATATTTTCTCAGCATCAAACGCATTTCATTTCTTGAGTCAAGAAGACAGATCAGATATGATGGTTCATTTGCACAGTATCCAAAGATGCAACTAACGGTGTAAGGGAGAGTTAAGAAGAATTTTCTGGTACTCAGAAAGGATCAGTCAGCCCTGGATATCTCACGATGACCTTCCTCTAACTTTTTGGATGACAAAAATGGTATATTTGTTTCTACAGGTGACCAAACCCACCATAAACTCCCAAGGGTTCTACCACCAAACCATGTTTGACTTACTCATGTAATATTCTTCATGAGTGTGAAAGGATTTGTCAACTGTTGTAGTTACTAGATGATGTGGAATGAGGTGAGTGATTAACAGAGCTCATCTACAGCTTTGAAGTCATCCAACTTCATTCCTGACTCCTTTCAACTCTTCATGTTGGCAGTTACGTCTACATAAGAGGTTTATAAATAATTATCCAAAGCTTACAAAGGCTGTACTAGTACCTGTGGTACTTTGAATTATTCATTATTCCCCCCCTGAGTAACATATGGAAAATTGTCAGTGGAAATGAGGAGACGGGATTAGAAAGGCAAGAAGGTCTATGAGTTTCTGTCCTCACTTCTTTCCACCCTTAGCATCAAGCTAGCCATCTCCATGCCCAGCAGTGTACTGGTAAATGTTTTATAACAAACTCTCCCTAAGTCAAGCAATTCTTATTGGTAATGTTTGACAGTTTCTTGCTGCGAATTTTCTCAACGAGGCCAATTTCAAGCTTCCAACATGATACCATTGCTCATGGAACTGGGACAAGATATGCGTGATCAGCTCAGGGTAACCNCACTAGTGCCCTTACACATCACCCACAGGATCTGGTTTGCAGGCAGCAGGAACACTGTGGACAACAAAGATCAGGATGAGAGCCCAAATTATAAGCCACCACATTGTTTGTGATTAACATTTTGCCACAATTCTTACATAAATGCCACTTTCACAACTTATGCAATAAAATCATTAACCCCTAGATAATGCTGTCATACTGTGACTGGCTGTGAAAATACTGCTTTCCACATAATTAAAAAAGTTCATTGGAATAGAAACTCATTTTAAGCATTTTGACACTGCATAAATTACATAGCATGAAAAATATAGAAATCTTTAATAGATTAGGAGGGGTCATTTACTACCATGTGTGGTATGCATGTAATAATGAATAATCAGTGAGCAATACTGAATTGTTTGACCCAAATGTAACTGGAATGTAAAAAGGTTGCCACACTTGAACCCTTCCCCTAATGCTCCTTGCCTAACACCTTGACAGTTCTCCAGGTCTGTTAAAATCAGCAAGTCTAATCCTGAACAAAACTGGGATATTGCACATTTCCAACAACTCATGTTCAATTACTACTGAGTGTAATGGTATATCATCTCCAGCAGGTCCTTACTTCCCTTTGCATGGCTCAGAGATCAATTTCCTACATCAACCAGACAAGTCAAATTGTTCCTGAAAGCATAGCCACTCAACTGTTTACCTCACCTGATGAATGCATGCTCTTTCCTTGCTTTAAAAAGTAAAAGGCAAAGGAAATTCATTCTGGGGAAGCAATGCCATGATGTATCATTTTAATAATTCTGACATCTAACATCTAACTGTACATATCCACATCACCTATGGTTTTATTCCTGCCTCTGGGTCCTTATATCAATGCAAAAGAAAAAGAAAAAAAAATAAAAAAGAAAACCTAGCCACATGGGGCTATTTAAGTTTAAATTGACTAAATTAAATGAAATTAAAAATTCATTTCCTAGCCGCCCAAACCATATTTCATAGTGATCATTTGCCACAGATGATTAGTGGTTGCCATGTTGGACAAAGCAGACATCAATCATTTCCACCACTGCAAACATTCCCTTGAACAGCACTAAGTCCATTTGGCTCCATTATACCAAAACTATAAAATAGAGAAAAGAGGTGCAGGGAAGGAAATTATCATTTGCCTAAACCTGTTACTATGTTCAGAAGCTAAGAGTATCTCAGACTTAAAATGCAGACCCCAGTATCCTGAAGTGAATAGGCCCCATTTTTCTCTCATAATTTTAGCAGTGAGAAATGGAGGAAACATTTGTCAGGTCATGTTTAACATTGTGTGTGTCAATGGGAGAAGTAAGATTCATGCAGCCCAGAATTTGGTTCTTTCCCTTCTTTTACAGTTCCCNTTGACCCTGGTATATTAGAAATCTTGGCAACAAGCTCTGTTTTAGTGTTATACAGAAAGTTCCCCACAAGCTCCCCAGTCCCTCGGCAGCCCAGATGTCTCTCTTTGAAATCTTGCCTCTATCCAGCTGAAGGGCAAAGGGGATTTAGAGTCTCCTCTCTTGGGGATATTAGTAAAGGGGAATTTTTGCTTCTCTGCTTCTAATTATCTTCAAGAGCTAATTATTGTCCTTGAGTATGAAAGATCCAGTGCCCCTAGAAAGAAAAAGAGTCAAGGTTCATGCTGAAATCCGATGGTTTCTGAATTTAATTTTGCAGAACCTACATTTGATTAATTTACAACTTGGGCAGCAACAATTCTGTCCTTGGGCATGATGAGCTCCTCTCAACACAGCTACCACAGTAACTGGAGCAGCAAAACCAACGCTGTAGAAGCCGAGACACAATGCTTATAGTTGTGTCCACCAGTCAGAAGCTCATTGCTTTTTCATTATAGAAATATTAGATGGAAGATAAAGATATACATGGAAAAAACTTATATGCATCTGTTGTTCTAGATAAACTAAGTTTGGTCACATAGGTTAGAAAATGGCATTACCCACACCACCACACACGTATGTACACACACTTACTATGTCTGCAAAGATGACACTATTGCCTGAAGTAAAAGATCCCTGCTGGAGTTGTTTTTTGGTTCATCTTTTCCCTAGTTAGGTCATTTCTGCCTGGCCCTTTTCAACTGATGCTTTTTATTGTCTGGCTCCAACTTCCTGTTTCCACAGGCTGCATCGCCTCACCATCAGTCTGTGAGAGTCCCTGCTCACGTAGTCATTTCCAAAAAGGATCATTTCTCCAAGGCTCAAGGTGTTCTACCTAAGATACAACCATGAATACCACCCACTTCTTGAAAGAAAATTGATTAGAGAGACATTCACAACAGTTCTTAGCTTACTTTGCTGAAATTGAAAGGAAAACACACAGGATTTGGGTGATATTTTCTGGTCATGTTTCCTCTTTCCCTGTTTTAATTACTACATTTGATATTGAATAGTTCTCATCACTTTTATTTTTCATGGTTTGAAACCACGTGTTCTCTTATAATTAAATGATCAAAGCACTTTCCAAATGAATTCTAATACATAGCGTTAATTTTCTTTAGTTCTAAAGTCATTGCCATGACAAGAAACCATGAGTTCCAATTACTGAATAAGTATTTAAAAATAAATTCCATGTCCTCCCAAAGCTAATATCATATGCCTTGACATTTTGGGTGCTGTTGGTTTGCCTATACTCAGTTTGCAATCTAGTGGTGGCACTAGGCTTTTCCTACCTGGGGTTGGAAAAAGAAACATATATGTACCTGTTGTCCTAGATAAGGTAAGCAAAAACAGCGCATAGTGACACATTACTCTAACTTCTGCACAGGTCAGGAAGAAACTAGGAGCGGTTTTCATTTCTTTTCCCCTATTTGTTCTGTCATCTGTAGAATTTAGCATCGGTGAAGAGGCACCTTTTCCTCATTAATCACTGTAAGTTAGGGAATAATTTTATTGCTGTGAATGTATTTGGCAGAACGCCCACCTCAAAGGAGAAGATGGTAAGCCAACCCATTTTTCTCATAAGATGTATGTTTCTGTATCTTCAGCCAATATTCCTTAGTCTGCTGAATTACATTGAAGAATAGAAAAGGTGAATAGACTTGCCTAGCCGTTTCACAGTAGTGGATTGAACCATAAGGCATATAGGAATTATAGTTGTGTGCCTACATATATTAATATAGTAAATAGCTTCAAAAATAGACAGTTTTATTTCTGTAAAGTGGAATCTTGAAATAAACCAGAGGATACCAATACAAGCCACCAAATGATCGACTCAAAATAGATGCTTCACCTCACTTAGTGGCCAATCCAAAGAGTAAAGCATTTGTGCAAGTTTGGGAGTGCACAATGAAAAGAGTGGTAAGTAACTATAATGCAGTGTTTGCAAGTATTCAAACCTACTTCAGTAGAGTGTAAGAAAAAGCAGCTTCATTGTACAAAGTCCATTGTATAAATGTTCCATTTTTACAAAAATAATAAATAAAAGGAATAATGATCATTATAGCATGTCTTTGAATAGACTAAACTCCAGAAGTGTGTGTTTGTATGTGTATTGCTCATTGATGCTTTCCTGGTATACAGGTATGCAATAGATTCTTTTGAATGGATCTTCACAAAGATTTTTGGTGTATCATCTGTGATCTCACCTGACACAGCAGTCTTGACAAGAATATACTATCTCAGAAGCTAGCCAGGAAGCCAGGACAGGGGCCTTGATAAAAGAGAAAGTAAGCAATGGTGCCATTCCCAACACCCTATAGACATCAAATCAGTATTCACTAAGCAATTGAGACTTCCTAAGGATTCAGCCCCATTAAACTCAACCTTCCTTCATTCACTGTCACAGCACATCTTCTTTTCATCATAATTCTGTTCAAACTATGATACCATATTAGTCAACTGTGCATTTGCTTGTCATCTCTCCCATCCCAGTAAAATGTCAACAGCATAAATTAAAGAGATCTTTGACTGCCTTAATCCCTACTGAACTGTCTGATATATGGCAGGCACTCAATAAGGTTTGAACAAACAAGTGAATCAACAGGCAACCAACTACCCAGACAGAGCAGGGTGGATCACTTTGTTTCAGTTATTTTCTGTCTTTTATACCTTTCCGGAGTAGTATAGTTTAGCTATTTGAGCTCAAGTGTGCCCATGTCGGCACTGCTTATCTTCTCATCCTTTTCTCGCTGAAGTGTTGACTACTGTCTGCTTGAACGGGTAAGAAGCCCTCAGGAGATATTACAGGATCACGGTAAAAGTAAAGAATCGCAATTTTATTGGCCTAAGCTAGCCCTTTTCTTATATCCTAAGAAAGAAATGTTCTTTTTACCTTGTATTCGTCTTCACAATTCTTCTGTTAAAGTGAGAGAATTAATACCAAGCACCCAAAAGGAAGAAAATGGGAAGTCATGGACTCAACTCTAAAACAGGTCTCTTTGTGGTTCATATGCACTTTGCTCAGCATGCATAATAAATACATCTGCTATCACCATCCTTTGCGTCATGGTCCTTATTTGACTATATAGTAAGATGTAGGAATACCATTTAGATACTTAGTTGCTTAGTCTTTTGTGAAAATTCACAGCATAAACATAGTAGGTGAGGAAAACCTCCTCAGGGTAATAAGGCAGAACCTTGATGCACATCTTCCAGCACTGAGGCATTGGCCTTCTCTTATTTGCAATGTTTTCACTGTATTTCATTTCACTGAAAATGAGAATATTAAAAATTAGTATATTTAAATGAATATCTTAAAGAAATATATTATGAAAATATACATCTTATCTTTTGTTCTTTGGTTGAGAAGTAAATTAAGTGGCATGTTTTTATTATGTATTTAATCTTTATTTTCTTTTTATTGATTAATTTTGTATTTGACATGTATATAATATATTGCAATTACTTTCTTCTCCATACCCTCTGTTATCTCTCTCCCATTCTTATCAATACCATATTATCCCAATAGCCCCTTTTCCCAGAATCTTGACTTTTGTTTTGGTTTTGTGACCCATTTAGTTTAAGCAGGGCCATCTGTGTGACCATTGCATTGGAAGTCTCCAATGTGCTGAAATTAATGACAGACGAGTGTTCATCCCCAAACAGGACATTTGTACCTGTCCCTTTAAGGCTCAGGGGATACTATGGAGGAAGGGACTAAAAAAAATCTAAGAGTCAGATGATATGGAAAAGGACTATGGAGTGTCATCTTCTAGGCAAGACTCACCATGGTCATCCTTAACTCACAGCAGCTGCAGGTGCCTGCATGGGGTCTGCACAAGAAGGGGCCTTTCAACAGTGAAGCATGAAAGGAGAATTGGTTGGGGACCTTACCCCTCATTGATGTATTATCTGTTACCAATAGATTGAAGAAGATCGTGAATTTTGACCTTCAGTTGTATACCAACTGATAACTCCCAAAATTGCTTGTTTTAAGACAATCAAACAATATAAAAAGAATATAAACCAGATCTAATTTTAAATAGTAAGAAAATACCCTTACCATCTTGACTCATATATCTGACATCTTAGTTTATTGCATTTTCTTCCTTCCAGGCGATTTTCTGGGAACACTGAAAAGTTTTGTTCTATTTTATCCAATGTCAGTAATCCTAAATCTTGAAGCAATAAAACTAGTCATTATAAATTCAAGGCCACTAGGAATGTTTTAATAAAAATCTGGCTATGTCTTCTCATCGGTGTCACTTAAAGAGTTATTTTCACTGCTCCTGCTGTGTCTGAACATTGTTAGACCTTAATACAAGCAATCACTTTTCTTCATCAATTCCACATACAACTGATCCCCATGGATCAACATTTTGCTTGACACTTGTGACTAGATTTACTGGTATTTCTCCAACAATTCCAGTGTTAATTCTGCATCTGTTTCTTCTCACCTATTGAAACCGTGCCTTTGATGTGAACTCTGTTTCTTGTAGAGCAAAGTTCTTTAAAAGCAAGGTCACCCCTTACATAGTTTGATCTCTACATATTGTCTATATAAATGAAAGCCAGGGTTAATAGGCAACAATTATAGCCTCCTGTTTGCTCAATTCATCTCCAATAGTTTAATATGTTTGTGATAATTAGATTTGCATTGAAAGGAGAAATTTAGGAAAGGCTTTAGGCTAATAATGAATGTTGTCCCATTATTGGACATTAGCTGTACCAAGTCTGAGCTAGATCCTAAGGAATTAAACAAAAACCCTGAGCACTTTCATCTTTGTTTCCATTATATCTAAATGGGTATCTGTATCCTTTGAAATTTAACCATCTAGAAATTGCTGCTTTTGCCCTACAGACTCTTGGATGACACTCCTGCAGCACTATACAACTCCTTAACCCTTACAGCCAAAGTGGCAAAATCTTCAAGAGATGACTCAGAGATTGGCTGGGGAGCTACACCAGCAAATAGATTAATCTTCCAAATTTGTCAAGTTGAAAAACTGGCCCTGTATGTGAAGCCAAACACCTCTTTTTGAACCTCATCACTCCAGGAGGAAAGGGGAGTGATAGCTACATACAAAGTAGGTAGTTAAGGCCAGGATCTGGGCTCTGATACATAGATTAAAACCTTAAAGGGAAGAATTTCATTTTGGCAGGAAAAAGTTCCCCACTGTTAAGGTTATTTGACACTGAAATGAAATGTAAAGAAAAATCACAATACTGTATCCAAAAGACTTTAGGTTTTTAAATGCTACACTGAATTCTCTGGAGGCCATCACAGAGCAAAGAAATATAAAGAAGAAGTCTATGATTTTAAAATTGTAATGAGAAATTGCCTAAAACTGGGATTATCAAAGACTGGTACAGGTCTTTGAAAAAAATATCATTCTAGAAATTTAAACACAAAGAGTTATATGCCTGAATCCAAAATTCTTTTAAAACTAAACTTAGTATTCACAATTACAACTCTAGGTTACATAGACAGATAGATAGATAGATAGATAGATAGATAGATAGATAGATAGATAGATAGACAGATAAATAGGTAGATAGACAGATAGATATGGAATCAACAATCAATAAGCACTGCACTCATAGAAATCCTGGTCCTAAATAGCCATTTCCAAGAAAAGTGCTTACTTACCCTTTGTGGTCCATGTTCTCCACATATCAAGGTACAACCCAAATATTAAATGAAATTGTCTATGTGCATTTTAAACTTTAAATTAAAATGCAGTATTTAAGTTAGAACTGTAGAATTTGGGGGGAAGAATATTGTCACAGTTTTATAAAATATTAATATTTTTTATCTCCTGAACTATTTTTCTCTTTTGTATGTACAATACATGTATGAACCCTCACAAAGCCAGCTGTGGTCATAGCTTACAAAAAGGAGGACAATAATGCAGATCACCTGGACCTATTACAGGTGTTTGGAATATTACTCCTCAACTGCACACCCTACACTATAGAACAAAGACTCTCATTTATATGCAAGCACAATGGAAATCTCTTTATAATTTCAAGGAAACAGCTTCCTGTGTTAGCACAGTAAAAAGTGCCAGGGAGAGAAAAATAGGTCAGTAGAGCCCAAAGTTACTCATCCACTCAACTATGGGGAAGAATCTACATGCTCATGCTCCAGCCCCCACTATTGTTTTCTGTCAAGAAGAAACAGTGGCGAACAAGTGTCAGTCCTCTCCAGTTTCATGACAGCCCCAAAGAGGGCTGTTAT
>LZPO01018351.1:0-15116 GCA_001675575.1 Neotoma lepida | reverse complement strand
GCTAGACTTCATATACAGTGATTTGTGTAGGTGCTGTCTTCAGCAACAGGGCCTTGCCACCAGTTTGTGGAGAGGAACTTACAGTCTTCATAGTGCCTGGCTTGTGTGAGGGGTCCCATGGGATCTCTTTGGCCAACTACTAAATTAGATATATTATGTAATTCATTCCCAGTATTGGATGCTTCATTTGTTACAAAAGATGTTCAGTGGGGACTTTCTTTATCTCCCATTATTTGGCAATTTTATTTAGATCTCCATCATACACACACACACACATGCACACATACATATTTATATATGTATATGTTGGATATATCATATACACATGTACATATGCATAGATATATATGCATATAAATATTTTATATGTGTGTGTGTGTGTGTGTGTGTGTAATCTTAAACTGTATTAGGATTCCATAATACTGCACAAATTGCTCTCCATTTTATTTGTCTCTCCCTCATCCATAACTTCCAACCCTCTCTCCATAATCTAGCCATTCTAGTCTGCTTCTCCACCCATCCTTAACTATTTATTTTATTTTCCTCTTCTAGGGAGAACTACCTGTACTCCCCACCAAGTCCCTTACCTAATTTCTGTGGTTCCATGGATTATATCTTGGTTATTATTGACTTAACAGATAATAACCACATACAAGCAAATATGTACCATGTATGTTTTTCTGGATCGGGGTTACCTCATTCAGGATGAATTTTTGTATAGTTCCCTCCATTTGTCTGCAAATTTCATGATGCAATTTTTTCACAACTGTGAAATACTCCATTACATATGTACTCTTACATGTACCACATTTTCTTTATCCATTCTTCGGTCAAGGGACATCAACAGCAAGGAACATGCTTGAGCAACTGTCCTTGTAGATGAAGCATCCTTTGTGTATAGGACAAAGAGTAGTATAGCTAGATCTTGATGTAGCTTGATTCCCATTTCCTATGGAATTGTCATACTGATTTATATAGTACATGTACAAGTTTGCACTCCCAAGAACAAGGGATGATTGTCTCCCTTGCTCAACTTCCTTGCCAGCCTGAGCTTTTACTTTTTTTATTAACTTGATCTTAGCCATTTTGATGTGTGCAAGTGAAATCTCAAAGTAGCTTTGATTTATATTTCCCTAATGGCTAAGGATATTGAACATTTNTTTGTTTCTGAGATTTTGAGTTTCCTCTTCTGAGAGTTCTCTGTTTAGATCTGTACCACATTTTAAGTTGGGTTGTTTGTTTGTTTTCTTGATATCAAGTTTCTTGAGTTCATTATATAATTTGGGTATTAGCCTTCTATTGGATGTGTAATNGGTGAAAATATTTTCCCATTCTGTAGACTACCCCTGTTGCCTAATTATGGTGTCTTTTGACCTGTGCAGAAAGTTTCTGTTTCATGATGTCCCATTTACTAATTGATACTTTTAGTCTCTGTGCTAATGGTGTTCTCTTCTGAAAGTCTTTCCTTGTGTCCACTAGTTCAAGGCTATTTTCTCCTTTCTCTTCTGTCGAGTTCAGTATATCAGACCTTATGTTGAAGTATTTGATCAATTTACAGTTGAGTTTAGTGCAAGCTTATTATATGGATCTACTTGGACTCTCATACATGCATCCATCTAGTGCTACCATACCATTTATTGAATATATTGTCTTTCATCAAGTATGTATTTCTTGATTCTTTATAAAAATCTGATGTCCACAGTCAACATGTGTGTAAATTTATATCTGGGACTTCAGTTCAGTTCCATTGATCAATATGTCTTATTCTTTTCCAACAGCATGCAATTTTATTACTATATCCTTGGCCCTAAAACTTGAAATCAGAGATGATACCTCCTGCAATTGTTTTGTTATTTAGTATTGTTTTAGCTATCCTGGGTTCTTTGTGTTTCAATATAAAGCTGAAAATTATCTTTTCAAGATCTGTGAAGAATTATGTTAGAATTTGGTTGAGGATTATACCCCCTGAANCAGTACATTACTCCTTGTAGGAGGGCAATTTTTACTATATTAATCCTATCAAACCATGAGCTTAGGATATATTTCCATTTTTTTATATTTTATTCCATTTCTTTCTGCAAAGACTTGAAGTTTTTATCATATAAGTCTTTTACTTGCTTGATTAGAGTTATCCAAAGTTATTTTATATTATTTGATTATATTACAAAAGGTGCTGTTTCCCTGATTTTCAGTCTGTTTGTCATTTGTATATAGAAGGTCTACTGATTTTTGTGAGTTAATTTTTTATCTAGCTACTTTGCTGAATATATTTATCAGNTGTGGGAGTTTCCTGGTGGAATTTTTAGAGTCACTTATGTATGCTATTGTATCATTTGTGAATAAAGATAATTTGAATTCTTCCTTTCCAATATGTATCCCCTTGTCCTTCTGGAGTTGTCTTATTAGTCTAGCTAATAATTCAACTACTATATCAAATAGGAATGGAGGAAGTGAACAACTTTTCTTACTTCTGATCTTAGTGGAAATGATTTGTTTTTATTGCTATTTATGTCCTTATTGGCTATGTGTTTGATGTAACCACCATTATTATGCTGAGGGATATCTCTTACATCTCTAATTTCTTCAGGGCTTTTATCATGAAAGGTGTTGAATATTTTCAAAGACCTTTTCTTTATTTAATGAGATAATCACATGGTTTTTGTCTTTTAGCTTGTCTATATAATGGGTCACATTTATCAGCTTACATATGTAAAACCATCCCTGCATCCCTGGGATGCACGTTCCTGATCATAGTGAATAATCTTTTTGATATGTTCTTCGATTAATTCTACAAGTATTTTATTGAGAATTTTCACACCTCTGTTCATAAGTGAAATTATTCTTTCTTTGTTGTGACTTTATGTGGTTTGGATATAAAGGCAACTGTAATTGGTCAATGTTCCTTCTGCTTCTATTGTGTTTAATAATTTGAGAAGTATCAGTATTAACTCTTCTTTGAAAGTCAGGTAGAATTTTGAGCTAAAACTGTGTGGCCCTGAGGTTTTGCTTGTTTTTGTTTTTGTTTTTATTTTTATTGTTGTTTTACTTACCATTGGGAGACTTTTAAGTACTGCTTCTATTTCACTAGATATGATATTATAATGTCATTATAATATATATATATAATTAATTGTTTATCTGATCATGATTTAACTTTGGAAAACTATATGTATTGAGAAAATTATCCACCTATTTTAGATTTTCCAACTTGGTAGAGTACAAGTCTGTAGTTATGTCATTATGGTTCTCTGAATTTCCTTGGTATCTGTTGCTATACCTTCCTTTTCATTTCTAATTTTGTTAATTTGTATCTTCTCTCTTTGAGTTAATTTGAGTTAATTTGAGTTAATTTGGATAGGGTTTTGAAAATCTTTTTTGTTCTTCTTCTTGTTGCTATTGCTTTTGTTTCCTTTTTCAAGACAGGTTTCTCTGTGTAGCTCTCCTGGAACTCACTCTGTAGACCAGGATGGCCACAAAAAGAGATTTGCTTGCCTCTGCCCCCAAGTGCTGGGATTAAAGTTGTGAACCACAATTGCTTGGCTGGATTTGTCATTCTTACTGATTTTCAAACAGCCAACTCTCTGTTTCATTGATTCTTTATATTGATTGTTCTCTCTCTCTCTCTCTCCTTAATTTATTGATTTTAGCACAGAGTTTGATTATTTCTTGCCATCTACTTCTATTGGTATGATTATTTTTCTTTTTGTTTTAGATCTGTCAAGTTCCTAGTATAAGATTTCTTCAGTGTTTTTTTTTTTGTTTGTTTGCTTGCTTGCTTGTTTTATATTGGTACTTAGTGTTATATACTAGCCTTTTAGATATGCCTTATTTCACATAAATTTGAATATGGTATACACTCATTTTCATTTTATTTTAAAAAGTCTTTAATTTCTTTCTTGACCCATATATTCATTCATTTGATGGGGATATCTTTCTGTATGCTGTGAATATGTGTTGCTCTGATTGGTTGATAANTAAAATGCTGATTGGCTAGTAGCAAGGCAAGAAGTATAGGCAGGTTAAGCAGACAAGGAGAATTCTGGGAAGAGGAAGGCTGAGAAGGGAGATGCCAGCCAGCTGCCCAAGGAGCAACATGTAATGAGATGCAGGTAAAGCCACAGAACACATGGCGACACATAGATTAATAGAAATGGGCTGAGTTTAAGTGTAAGAGCTAGTCAGTAATAAGCCTGAGCTAATGGCTAAGCCGTTATAATTAATATAATCCTCTGAGTAATTATTTTATAAGCAGCTGTGGGACCATGGTTCCTGGCGGGACCTGGACAAAAATTTCTCTTATACATTGCACCCATATGTGGTGGCAAGACTTTCCACCTAAAACCTGAGAGAATTTAATAAGAGATTCTGAAATGGAGCCAAAAACAGCTTCCTACTCTTTGTCTCATGTGGGCTGTGAGACANNGCAGCATTTAGGCTTGACCTGCAGTATGGTAGATTCCCGCAGCAGTACACAGTGGTATCTGCAAGCTGCGCANTAAACTGTATGGTGGATTTAGCTTTTGCTAGTTAAAAAAATATATATTTATGGGCTACATGCTACTGGATTGGAGGCATAGACACACTGTTTTCCAGAGTCTGTGGTGAGCATGGTTTCCTCAGAGTTGGCAAAAAATGTGCTTCCACCATGTTGAAAAGCTGAAGTGCATGGAGTCAGCTTCCAGGGCTATGGCTTCAATCTTAGCCACACAGTTTAGCAGTTTAAAATTTCTCATGGTCACAGAAGGATTATAGATTAACAATAAAACAGATTCAGGTGTAATAAAACTTTTAATGGTTTACAATGTATATAAAAATGTATGTAGGCTTGGAAGAAAGAGGAAAAGGAATATAGACAGTTATATAAAGAAATAGAAGGTTTTAAAAAATAGTCTTTAAAGAGACAGTAAAAATAATATGATAAGCCACATAAAGATGGATATTACACAGAGAATGTGGATTGTGTTGTCTTTGGGATTTTTAACTGCAGAGAGACATTTGATTATAAAGGCTACTGAGTTAAATCAATATGTATATTTTAAAGATACCTTGACTTCAAAATTTGGATCTAAAGATATTTTGCTTTGGAAAGGAGACTCTGCTTTTGTTTTCACAGGAAGCAAGAGGCTATGGATTTGTCCCAGATTAAGATGGATCAGATTTGATCAAGACAGACCTCCTGAACCTTAACAGATGGTACCTATCAACAAAGGTCATAGCCAGTCTTCCTAGGACTTGACCACTATATCGAATTTTCTCAATATTCCCATAAGACTACTAGCGCCCCCTATCAGCAGGAAGTTGCCTAGATAACTATGCCCACATTCCCAAAAACTGGGGTATGGATGTTTGTCTTTGTTCAGATTGTTGGTTGCAAATTGTTAATGGTCGTAGTCNATCTCTTTCTAAAAGAAGAAAGGGGGATATGATATGGAAATATAGGATATAGATATGATAGAATAAAAGGGTGGATTGTTGAACTGACTTTTAAACAGCAACTTGTTTGAAATGTTTAAATTGCTATAGATTTTTGTTTATTGATACAAATTTAAAGTTAATTTTGTTATATTTTATGTATATTTCTACTCTTGTTTAAGGTATTATATTTGTTTAACTCATTTAAATTATAATGGATATTTAAGAAATACAGATTAATAATTAATCTTCTATGATAGTCAAACTTATAGTCATGTTAAGTTTTCCAGGTATTCATAGATATAATTCAATTAGGCAAGTAATCTTCAAACATTTCAAAGATCTACAGAATATGGCATTTAAAATGTTTTAAAAACTTAGACTTTCTGGACAGTGAGACATGTCTGCTCCTGGCAGCACCGATTTACTTCAAAGAGAAAGATGGGCATCAAAAACACTATATAGGGAGTTTATATTCTTCTTGACAAAATTAGCCATTTGGACAAGAAACTGTTCTTGCCTGGACTGCTTGAGAAAATGTTGTGTAAATTGGACATTCAGGACCCATAGGAAGGTGACCACTGAATTTTGCAAGATGAGATGGTCCTTCAGGTTCCTGCTTTGCAGAAGAAACTGCCAGACATTCTACAGGATACAGAGAGAAGTGACTGAGAGACTCTAGGCCTGTAGGCTGAAGAATAGATGCTCCAATGTTACAAAAGAACTTTGGGTAATTGTCAAGGTAGCCAGCTGTCTCTGTCATTCTAGACTTTCAGAAGTTGCTTATAATACTCTTCCTGTTTACTTAGGTAATATTATATCCTTCTAAAGTCTTTCATATAGTTGAAGACTAGATAGTTACAATTTTCCTTGGTTGTAATAAAAGATAGATTAGACTCACAAATATCAGATAGAATATTTTCTTTAATTTTTCCAAATACGAATAGACTAGATATTGTAACTGTAATTCTTTCTAGATAACTGTTTATGTAATTTTANTATGTTAAAGTTAAAACCCTCCTTTTAAATAAAAAGAAAAGAAGAAATGATGGGGATGACTTTCTGTACATTGTGAATACGTGTTGCTCTGATTGGATGATAAATAAAATGCTGATTGGCTAGTAGCCAGGCAGGAAGTATAGGTGGGATAAGCGACAAGGAGAATTCTGGGAAGAGGAAGGGCTGAGTGAGGAGATGCCAGCCAGCTGCCCAAGGAGCAACATGTAATGGGATGCAGGTAAAACCACAGAACATGTAACATATAGATTAATAGAAATGGGCTAAGTTTAAGTATAAGAGCTAGTCAGTAATAAGCCTGAGCTAATGGCCAAGCCGTTATAATGTTATAATTAATATAATCCTCTGAGTAATTATTTTATAAGCAGCTGTGGGACCGTGGGTCCTGGAGGGACCTGGACAAAACTTTCTCTAACATTCATTAGTGAGTTGGCCAGTTTATACTAGTTCATAAGATTTCTGCTGTTCCTCTTGTAGATATGCAGCCTCAATTCATTGTGGTCAGATAGGATGCAGGGTATTATTTCAATTTTCTTGTATCTGTTCAGACTCAGTTTTTGTTGATTATGTGGTCAATTTTGGAAAATATTCCATGAGATTCTGTGAAGGAAGTATATTCTTTCATGTTTGAGTGAAATGTTCTGTAAATATCTCTTATAGTCATTTGATTTATGATGTCAGTTTGTTCCAATATTCTTCCCTTTGGCTTTTCCATGCTTCTACCTATTATCAAGACTTTAATACTGAAGTATCTTACTATCATGTGTGATGGTCAAAATGTTCTAGTTGAAAAAAAAAACATAATATTCTNCTACCTTTTCATTTGAAAAGCAATCATGAAAATATAAGCTTATTNAATAATACATTATTCATTGGTCTGCCAACATGGTCTAGCACAACAAATTTCTTAATATTTTACTCCTGAATAAATTTAGTTATCATGAACTTTGTACTTATTTCAAAGGACTTTTTAAATGAATTTCATATTTTTATAAACAGATGCCTCTGGAATTGTTCACTATTTTCTAATTTTCATACAGCTGAGAATAGTCANTAACAGAGATCTTCAGGTTTGTACCGTTACATGNATATTTTAGTTATGTTAAATCTTGAAACAAACAGAAATCCATTTTTATTGCATGTTCAAGGAGTGGTTTGGTTTTTGTACTCACAAAGTAGCAATCTTTATTAATCAACATTTGGAAATTTACTCAGTTAATTTTTAAATTATGCTATTCCTTGATGTCAAATTCTTAATAATTAATTTTTCAGAATGATAAATGACTTCTTTTACTTTAGTAAACTTTACTTCTCTGTTAATAACTGGATTTGTGAATGAAGAGATTGAATGAATCTTGAAGGAGTCAATTCAATTGTATATTTGGATTTATGCCTTGGTTATATAATATGTCAACACTTAATTTAAAACTGAACATTTATTACACTAACTTTGAAGTATTTTTTTTTCCTTAAACATCTGAAATTCCTTTATTTGTCCCAGAAATATTTTTCAGAGCATCATATCTTAATCGGTTTCAGATGTCCATATAGAGTTTTACAGTTTTTTGTTTGGTAGGATAGCAACAATGGTCAGATTTGATGGATAATCAGNCATGCACTTATAAGGACAGTCAAGGGAGAGCCAGGCAATTCAGTTGGTGCTAAACATATGCTTTGGTATTCCAAATGCTCCTCATTAATTCTTACTGATTCTACCATGTATGTAAATAGATACTCACATTTTAATGTGAAATTGAAATGCAAAATAACTTGTTTTATGTAGTGAATTATTCAAGCTGGAGAGTTCAAATTAATACAAGGTATTCATACTCCATACTCCAAGTGTTGTCCCTCAAAGTTTTCAAGGTAGGTGGAATCCTGTCAATATATTTTGTGTCCTTCACATTATCCTTGACAATTAACAGAAGTTCACTGTTTTACTTGTTCCACACTTAGTAGACATCTGCCAGACTTCATATTAGGAAACAAGAACATAGAAAGATAAAGGACCTGGAAAAAGCTATTATCTTCTCCTGACATGGCATTTTCACCCACTGCAGCATACTGAAAAATGCAGTTTTGGTTACCTGAGGTTATTAAACATTCATTATTCAACAACAAGTAATTTATTTGTAGGCAGATCATGTTAAAATTGTAATTGCATTTTTGGATTTTTTTGGTCAAGATGAGTGGAAATGAAATATTGTATTTTTCTCCTACTAAAATAAATATAATTAATGGAATATTTTAGATTTTAAAAAATGACTAAGAAAGCATTGACAATGTGTGTTTGCTGACAATGTGATCACAAGAAGCAAAATGAACTATGTTTCAGTGCCAGGCCCTGAGGGATCTTTGACACAGTATTACCATTTATTTTTACTTTGTTCTGTCTTTTTATTTAGATAATGAATTATGGATAAGGATAAACAACATGGTGATATAAAGAAACAGCAGACATAACTTTGATGATAGCATTTTTGGCAGATACTTTTTAAGCAGATTTCAGAATGACTAGAAAAAATGAAAAAGATAACAACTAAAGGGAAATCCATATAATTATCTCATTCTATATCTAAATATTGTCTAGGAGAGAAGATGACATACTATTAATTCTCTACCCAAGGGCAGATAAATTTCATCCTGATAGCCTAAAATCAGGTGATTTTCTGTGATCATTTCTTTTTGTATTATGATGTTTTAATTTTTTTTTTCCTGCATAGTTGAGACTGACTTGGAAAGTCATAGGCTACTCAAACTGATCTTGAACTCATACTCTTGTATTGCAACTTCATATTCTTGCAACATATATAAATATAGGACAACTATCAGTGCATGCATGTTGAGTACTTAAAAACTTACTGTCCCTTTAATTTATATCTCCAAATTGATTTTTGACTTTTATGTGCTTTTTGTATTCATAATGACTAAAATTTTATTATTAATGTGACAGTTGAGAGTTTACTTAAAAAATTACAAGGCCCTTTCCCCTTGAAGTAAAACAGTAACTAAAGTATTTTCAAAGGAAAGTGTAGTCTTTACTTCTCAACCAGGAAACTTCTTTTTATAACAGAGATCATTACAGAAAAATGCAACCAAGCAAAATGCAGAGTTGTGGATACCAGTCCTAGTGGTTACATCTACAAAACACATTTTGCGTTCTAAGGCTCAGGAAATGTTGCAGAACAGAAGATGTAAGAGAAGCCAGAGGATCAGGGAGTTTGCTAATCTCATGTTTCAGTAAGAAATGCACCAGTGAACATCACAAACATCACAGGGAAAGTTCATGAGGTCTCAACCCTATCCAAAGAACTACAAGCCACTGTGGAAAGCTAGGACCAGGAGAGGTGGTCTTCTTTGGGAAAGAATACATCAATTGGTTGTCCAAAACTAAATGTAAGTCCTGAAAACATTCATACAAGAAATGTGATATAGACTTAACAAGTTATATTTAGGAATATATATGTATATTTATATGTATATGTATATATATGGAACAACAATTAGTGAAAAAAGAGACAATGAATTTTATGAACATTAGGGAGGGGTATATGAGAGGCTTAGAGGGAGTGACAGACATTGTAATGAAATTATAATCTCCACATGAACTATAAATGAGTACGTATAGTATATAAATAAGGAAATAAAAAGGAATAAGGACCAAAACAAAATAATATATAGTGGACCAAGCAGGGCTGTTTTGTCCCAAGCAGGACCAAAACAGCTTGACCACACAGCTTTCATGCCAGGCTTCGAAGCCCAGACACAGCTTCTGGGAGGCAACACCTGGACCCAGGAAAAGGAAATACCTGACATTCCAAACATTTCCTACATTCAGGAGCCAACCAGGATCCTGAAACCTGAAAATCTTCTCACCCAAACCTCTGCTATGATAAAAACCCCACCCTGCCTGGGCTCTGGGCTCTCTCTTCTCACCACTATACCAGACAAAGAGTCCAAGCTCTGAGCTTGAAAATAAAGGCTCTTTGATTTTACATACGGGATTCGATCTCCGTGGTGGTCTTTTGGAGATCCTCTTGATCCTGGGTATAACAGGCATCATCCTACATCCATTAGCTAAGGCATTAGCTATTTTAATTCAATATCCAATTACTTGATACAGAACAATTAATGAGTTGTTTAGCAATTTCTTATATTAGCCTTTCCATATATAATCTATTTTTATTAAAAATATATATGTATATATAATTATTTTTCAATTTTATTAATTTTCAAGGAGTAAATTAAAACTTACGTCATTTGTGTGAGTTATAATATCTTTACTTGTTTACAGATAGTGTGGGAGCCGACAGTGACTCCAGCTTGTGGCTTGATTCCATCTTGACTTAAGGTCAGAAAGTTCAAGCTTGTTTTGCTTCTTAAGGNTGAATAACAAGATGATTGAACAAAGGCATGGTTACTGGATGTTTTACTTTTCAAGGTTGGGAACAAGGTATTTGGCCAAAGGCGTGGTTACTAGGTGTTTTGAGAATTAAGGAGGTGTTTATGCTTGTGTTTGTTTGTTCCTTGAACCATGGTAAGGAAGTCTTTTGCACCCCCTTACTTTGGGTATAAAAGGCCATGAGAAATAAATTTGGGGCTGCTGTAGTATTCACCGAGAGCCGTCCTGGTTCTACCCTATGTCTCTCTGTCTTTTCATAAATCTCACTCCCCTATTCAGATAATGTTCAACAGATCGGCAGGTCCCAGCAAGATAGAAAAGATTAACAGAATTTACTACTTGGATCGTTTTGAAATATTCTGAGACTGTTTCAGCCTTTGAGCTTCATGAGAAAGTAGAGATAGACAAAAACAGGGACTAATTGGCCATAATGCTGTATTATATAGTTCATGATAACCTGGCAAGTTGACTAGCACAATTCATAAAATTTAAAACTATTGTCCTACAGTTACAATCAAATTATTCCACTTAAATATTTATATACAAATAATACATGAAATATCAATTGTTTTATTGGATTATCACCAAAGGCTTCAAAATTATCTCCATCAAAGTGGATAATTAAGTAGTTCATACACTATATACTGTATTTTTGCATTTTGATTAACAATTGGGTTTATAGTAAGTATGTTTTCAAAAATTACTATTTTAAGATCAGTTATTTACTGAGAAAATTATTGGAAAAATATAAAAGTCATGTATAATATTTTTTTTGTTGGTGGTAATATTAAGAGGGAAATAGGCAGACATATTTGACTCTACAAAGCTAAAACTTCATAGATGAGACTTCAACACATGANAAGATCTTAATGAGGGAGATTTGAGGGAGAAGACAGAATTGATGAAAGTGCAGGCCTCACATTTTCTCCATGTCTGGAATGTTATAACAATGAGAAACAGAAGGTAATTTGAAAGAAGCTGAGATGGGATCTTAGTGTCTTTGCTGTCACTGCAGTGTTAGAAGAAACAACAGGAATGACTTGGAATTGTATCTAATCTCATCTTTTTCTTTACCCAGCTTTACTGGACATTTCTAAACCAATAAAGGGGATTCAGGGAAACAGAGTGGGAGGTGGACCGAATTGTGGGCACAAAAGTAAAATGTCAAACATAAACTTGGGACTTTAGCAAAAGAGACGAGTCATGCTTATCTGAAATCCAACAACAGATCTAAATAAATAAATAAATAAATAAATAAATAAATAAATAAATAAAAAATAAAACTAAGAAAACCAAAACCAAANCAAAACAAAACAAAACAAAAAATCATAAGTACAAAAGCCTTTATAGCATTAGGTAGTTATCTGATTTAACTGTGAGATAATTGTTTAAGTAGCACACATATTCTGATTCCCAGTTAATTATGTTTAAGATCAAACATATAATTAAAACTACAATTATGTATTCTTCCATGATGTTTCTTTTGTATTGGGGCTAATAAAAAGTTTTTTACTTATGGGAAAAAGGCCATGCATTTGGTGAGGAAGACAGTATACAATTTTAAGAGAGATTATTTACTCTTGGCTGCGTCAGTCTAGGGTTTGACACTTATTCTTACCACCTTTATAGAATAATTTTGTTATCTAATCTTTTAGTATCAAATTAAACTTGATGAAAACTTGGAAGACTTTATAGAACATATGAAAGTGTTCTGTCATAAAGTAAATACATGGTTCTAATTAGGTAATAATATAGTGTTTAAATTTTTAACTAATCAATGTATTCAGTTACCATATATTAAAGATGAGTTAATGAAAAGAATATTCTTTGAGAAAGTGTTTTCCTACTTGAAATGGTATGGCAATCCTACCTCTTTTTCTTGCTTTCAAATAAATTGCATTCACACACACACACACACACACACACACACACACACACACACATATATGTACACATACATCTAACGTTTCAGGTTTAGGTAACATCATTGAGCAACGGAAGGAGGCAGTGACTGTCTAGACAGTGTAGATTGATTCCTACAATATATCATTTTATGATGGAAAAATGGGAGATTAAGTTTTGCAAATTGTCATTAAATTTAGTTTAGTTTTCTAGTTAGATGAATTCACTGTTATCGACAATTGGATCATTTGAGACAGGTAGCAGATATTTACACAGAGTAATGGTGAGGAACTAAGACAGCTTGTTGCTTCTTAAGATCTTAGAGACTACTATGTTCTAAAATATTTTCACATAGTACTTACTTATGTACGCTCTANATATGTACATGGAGTGGATTCTCAGGATCTTTCTAAAGCAGAGAAGCTTCCTGATAAAGCAAGCATATGTAGCATAGATATAGGCTATTAATGGCTTTTCTAGGTGAAAAAATAAAAGTAAAGCTCTTCAGTAGACCCAGTGCCCTGATTACAATAGCCATAATGGGATTCTCGTAGATTGCCAATTAAAAAGAAGACATATTATCAATTAACTGAACTAATTGTAGAAGTAGTTAACTTTGACTATATCTGCTATATGGGGTTTTAGTGAGATAGCACAGTGGCTAAAGGAGTACACTTCTCTTGAAGGACTAGAGTTGAGTTACCAGCACATACAAGGTGGGTTACAACTTCCTGCTACTCCAGCTCCAAGTCATCTTATAGTCATGACTTTGCATACACATCCCCACACAGACAAGAACACAAAGGCACACACGCATACATGCATGCACATATACACACATACACTAACAAAATTTAAAAATATAAAATTAATAAAAACATATATGATGTGATGTAAGCAAAGACATCTGACCAAGAGAGAAGTTTGTCAAGTAGATAGATCAGATAATCCATCAAAAATATGCTCACCATTGAGATAGTGGTTTATTTATTTAAGTAACAAAATGCCCCTATGCCTAGTGAAGAAAGATTCCTAAATTGCGTTGTTAGACAAAGCTCTATTATGCCATCCCTAAATTCATATTTTTGAATTTTTCATAAAAATTGACTTCACTGAATAAAGAGAAATAGGCATGGTCTAAGGATACTGCAAACCCATATGAAGCATGTAGCACATATCTCTTCGTGCTCTCTCCTGAGAGATCCTCTGATTTGCTGGAGAAACTTGCAGGTCAAAAAGAAAATTACATCGACTCCTCCAGGGTAATTCAACACTACCTGTAAAGTAATTCAGTTCTCTTCAATACAGAATGTCATAATGCTCATTAACCGAACTGTGGGACTATGAGGGTCAGGTGATGGCTTTTCTTATATTTCTGTGTCTTCAGTATATTTATATAGCCAATTTAAGAATGTATGGTTAATATAGAATGGCTCAGAAACAGACAAATTCTCCATAGCACTTCCCTATGGAGTGAGCCATGTTGGTTGCCAGCTAGCACTGAGACTTTCCAAAAGTAGTGTATAGACCCTGAAACAAAGTAGCTGGAGGCTATACAGAAAAGAGAATTATTGTATATTCCAAACTATATTAAGGATTAACTCTCAAGTTAAAGTTCAATTTTACCATTTTTATTGTGATAAATGATCACAGATTCTAGTAGTCATTGTGCAGGAATTGTTCTAGTAACTATAATGTTCTTTCTCTCCATCTCCATAGCCAGAAAAACATCAGAAGCATTGTGGTTCCCTAAACCAATGGTACAATAAATCTTCCTTGGTAAGCATAGGACCAGTTTCTGGGCGGTAACTTATATTCAGAGAATGTAGCAAACCACCAGGACACGATTGTGCCACATGGTGTACTTTAGATGGTATGTCCTGTATACAGCCAAGAAGCAGAATGAAAGCCATATTCCACACCGACTGGATATTTGATGTCTGGCAACTGTAGGTCTAGCTGTGCCAGGATTCTCCTGCCAGAGAGAAAGGAAGCTACTGCAATGTAATTTTTCTTCTCCTGAGAAAGATACAGAATGGTTCCTGGGTCTCTGGATGCTGATAGGAACACCCGATGTACTTAGTTATATTGCGCTGACACACTTATTAAGTGGCTTGTCAAACTGCCAGCTCTGAGTCAGATGAAGAGGCAAAAGGGCTTTCCAGCTGGCACAGACTAGAAATACTCAAGGACCACTTCTTGCCTCATCCTTATTAGCCACTGAATGTGATGATGCCTAACTGCCTGTCTAATCAAGATGATTGATGAAGACTATTGAAGGCTTAGTGGGGGACTGAGAGCTCAAGCCGCTTTGGTTTGGGAGAAAAGTTTGATACTTCAAATTGCCAGAAATAACTATTAGCTTGTTCTTGAGCCTTGGTAA
>LZPO01018350.1:0-10018 GCA_001675575.1 Neotoma lepida | reverse complement strand
TTTTTGTCTGCAAATGGAAAATAAAAGTTTTAAATGTTTAGGACACTTGACCTTATTCTTCCAAGACTAATATTGTTGTTAAATAACTACCAAAAACTGAAAGAATGTACTAATGTTCTGTGCCACTCAACTTTATTGAGNACTAATGTACTAATTTTGTGCCACTCAGGGCAATTTTATTTCCCCACAGCACACTGGAAATTTTTCTGAAGAATCATTAGTATTTTGGAAGGTACCTTTACNTGCACATTTTCAGTGCTTTTAAAGACTTCATGTAAAGANCAGATTTTGGCTGACTTCAGGTATCCCCAAATGGAAAAGCANTTACTTTCCCTATTTTGAAACACNCCCTTGCTTTCTCACCCAATTTATAACCAGACAACATTCATACCATTGCTTTCATTTTCTTTTCCAATGNTGCCTGGATTTCTTAATGCATANCCATATTTTTAGATCAGAGAAAAATGAGTAAGAAGTTCTTTCCCTGAAAAATATGGAGTGTGACTCAAAGAAGATGTTAATGGAATGAAATACTTAAAGTTCTGTGAAGTCTTGATAAGTGGCAGCTTTGTTTCTACGNGTGAGGTCCTACCCTTGTGTCTCTGANGAAACTGTGTANACACTCACGTGGGCAGCCGGTTCAGATGGGAGAGGAGGGGAAGAAAAGNATCTAATGTGCGATGTACTTGAAGACTAACCCCGTTTGTCCTGTTTTGTACCCATTTCCCAGGATAACCACCTCCACTCAAGAGACANCGTCCTCCAGCAAAGTCAGGGGCTCACAAGGAGGAGATTTCTGCCCATTGCTCTATTCCACGTCAGAAGCTTGGCCTGTACTTTCTGACAAGGGTTTCATCCCTTCACTGCTCCCACACTGCATGCCCAGCAGTGCAGAGAGGAAGGCTGTTAACCACAAGTCTTTAACAAAAAAGGAACTCTAAATAAAACACTCTCCTTTGCTTTACTGTGAAGGGATCATACAGGTGAGGTAATTACAGGTGCAAAGAAACAGGAGAGCAGGCTGAGGGGTTCTGGGGAGGACTGACTTAGTGAATAAGATTCATTTTTTTATTATTGTTAAAATTTTTTTATTCATTTTACATACCAATCACAGATTCCCCCTCTTCCCTCCTCCCACCCCTCCAACCTCCCTCACCTCCACCCACACCCCATTCCCTCCTACAAGAAGGTAAGGCCTCCCATGGGGAGTCAGTAGGGCCTGATACATTCAGTTGAGGCAGGTCCAAGCCATTCCCCTTGACTCAAGGCTGTTCAAGGTGTCCCACCATAGGTAGTGAGCTCCAAAAAGCCAGGTCACGCACCAGGGATGGATCCTGATCCTACTGCCAGGATCAAGCTACACAACTGTCTCGCTTATGCAGAGGGCCTAGTCCAGTCCCATGGAGGCTCCAAAGCTATTGGTCTAAATTTCATGAGTGCCCACTAGTTTGGTTTGGTTGTCTCTGTAGGTTTCCCCATCATAATCTTGATGCCCCTTGCTCATAGAATCCCTCTTCTCTCTCTTTGACTGGACTCCTGGAGCTTGGCCTGGTGTTTGGCTGTGGATCTCTGTATCTGCTTCTATCACTTACTGGAGAAAGGCTCTATGATGACAGTTAGGGTATTCACCGATCTGATTACTGGGGTAAGACAGCTTAGGCACCCTCTCCACTATTGCTAGTAGTTTAAGCTGGGGTCATCCTTGTGGATTCCTCGGAACTTCCCTAGCACCAGGTTTCTCCTTATCCCCATGATGTCTCCCTATATCATGGTATCTCTTTCATTGCTCCCCCAATCCGTCCCTGTTCCAGGGGATGAGGGGGCAATGGAGGGTAGGGGATGAGGGATGAGAACATGAGGGAGTGGATAAGATTCTTTAAAGACAGCTCCCCATTTTGTATCAGCTATACTTGGTGAAGGTCCACAGCAAGGTGAATGCACTGTAAACAAGGGTCTCCTAATTGCGAATGGCTGTAGATTGTAAGAAATCTGAGGGTGGGAGAAAACAGCCAAGAGAATCACTTGAATAGTATGGGTTTNTTGTTGTTGTTGTTGTTTGTTTGTTTTTGTTTTTGTTTTTTGAGACAAGGTTTCTTTGTGTAGCCTTGGCTGTCCTGGAACGTGCTCTATAGAGCAGGCTGGCCCCAAACTCATAGAGATCCACCAGGATCTGCCTCCCAAGTGCTGGGATTAAAGGCATGGGCCACCACTGCCTGACTGATTAGTATGTTTTTAAAGGCAAGTTTGACATGAGTTTAAATGCAGCTAACAAGTATTTCAAAAATTTTACTATTTTTTTTTAAGAAAATTTACTTCGATTTTTAATTTCTCTTTAAAAACCTAAGAGTATATGTGATCAGGAGACTTCATCTAGATGAGAAATAAAATTCAGCCTTCAAACTTGAGCACAGTTAAGAAGCCAGTTGCATTCTTGGTGCATAGAAATGTACATTAAAAACCCAACTAATTTGTTTAGCACATCTGTTAAATGATACAATATCCATACCTATGATTACTCCAGAGATCAAATTAAGAACATTCCTCATTTGTTGGTTTGTCTCTGAGGAAAACACAAGAAAACAAATGCTAATCAAAAGATTAATGGGCTTCTCAATGTATAATACATTAACCACTGCTCAAATTTGGGGAAAAAATAAAATAAAATCTCAAGTAAGGTGTTTCTAATACATGCCTGTGAAATATTGCACAGCTTTTTGGGTCCTTGTCACTGTGAATTGAAGCCTGTGAATCTTTCCCAACACTCTTGCATCTATCTAGATAGAAATATCATATATAGAAATGTCCTTTATTCCAGGACAGATGAAGCACCCTGGGGTAAAACAAGATTTAGGTATTTCTGAAGGTTTCTTAGCACTCAGCAACATAACTCTCAAATGGGTCAGTATCTGAGAGGGTCATAAGAGGTCGATGATCCAANACATCAACCATTGAATGGCTACAAGGGTGGGTGTCTATCGTAACCTCATGCCTTTGCTTTCAGACGTCAAATCTTTCTTCTGATGAGCCAGTGGAGAAATGGATATGTCATGTGTGTGTCGTGTTCAAATGTGAACATCAGCTTGCTCTCCATTGCTACTACTAATCCTAGGGAGGTTTGCAAACACCTTAGTCATATGACCATGCATATTTTAATACTTTAAGCCACTGATTCTAAAACACTGGCACACTGATCAAGGAAGGCATTGTAAAGGTTGGACATTAGGTGGACTTTATCTGTAAACTTCTTGCAAGAATATTATTGGAGCATAGAAAAGAACTTTGGTGGAAGGATGTTAGAATATTCCATAAATACTGAATGATGACTCCAGTATATTTAGCTCTCTATATACTCCAGTATATTTAGAATTATTGGTTAATATTTGACCAAAAGCAGCTTTTTAATTTTCTATCATAAGACAAGTGTCTTTAAAAACTAGATGTAAAATTCTTTATCTGGTCTGTGCTATTCAATATGCTAATCAGTAGCTATGCAGTGTTTAAAATTGACAATAACTAAGATGAATACAAATAACAAAGTAGTTTTTGACTTGCACTGGCCAACACTGACATGCAGGCTGATTGATACTGTATTGGATATGGTGGATGTCCCACATTTCCATCAACAGAGTTAATCCCCTTAGTCTTCCCAGACGCTGTGTGAGTCAAACACATAGAACGGTATTCAGGAATGAGTCACCCCAGCTTTGCACATTTGCTTCAGATCCCTTCAATGTATGAGAAACAGGAGATGGCAGGACTGGCATTTTTGCCTTCCCACAAAGTGAAAAGACTATTTAATCATGATCATTTATATGTGATATGAATGTGTATCTATTTTATATATATTACCCTTGATTCATAAATTAACAAAACAGGAATTCTCAATAGAACACACATTTGAACCATATGTCAAGGGCTTGAACATAGCTCTCCCTATTTATCTCCTTAAATACCTTGATAGTGAACATCAACATGACCGTGACTTGGAGCACAGCAGATTGGAAGAAACGCACTAGGCACAGAAGAATGAATATGCCTCCAATGGGCACCCTTTGTTCCTTTGTCCAAGGCTACGGAAACTCCACAAGCAATTACATTCACAATCTGGATTAGCACGCATACCTCATCAACTGAGGTTAATTACTGTGCCTAGACTACAGCACTATTAATATATAAACTGTGTGCATCTTTGCAAAATGCTTCATTTGCTCAGGAGCCTGATTCTTCCACATATATAAGCTGAGCTATGTGAGTTTAAATAAAGTCAGCACCAGAGCCCAGTCAGTGTATTATTTGTAATAGGACACATTTCACTTTGGGCAGCTAAAAACTTCTTCCAGAAGAATTACCTTCTAAAGTTACACCCAGGAACCTCTCATTACTTGCAGTTGTAGGAGAGATTAAAGCAAAATGTAGGCACATTGAGGTTTAATTATATATGCACATCTTGAAGAAGTGATAAGCTGGGGAGCTTCCATTACCTTGATATTTCAGAGATAAATNGATATCTGAATAAATAAAAGCCTTCAGCCTCTGCAGCTGTCACTAACATATTTCACCCTAATTGCAAAATATTTATTTTGAACACTAGAACACACAGCGAGGAAGCTAACATCAGCTGGAGACAACACACTCAGCTGCTGACTTCTGCAAATTAACCGGAGTCATGTGAGAAAAAATAAGGATGGTTTTTAAGTTCTTTACATGAGAAAGGAAGGAAAGAATAAAAGAAAAAAAGGAAAGAAAACCAAAGGGAATGAAAGAACAAACGGAAGAAGGAAGAGGGTAATAGGCTTCCTCCATGGTTTCTCTACTGACAAAAACTATTGCAACTTATTGTGTGCCTTAGCGTCCACATAGTACACAGCACACAGAACTTAGAGGATATTTATTGAATAAAAANAAAGAATAAAATCACCCCAAAATAGTTATTGGGTACATTTCTTTATGAAATGTACATTGTGTTGTTATGTGTGAGAAACCCCAGGCTCTTCCTTTTCTTCTCTTATTACTGGAGGGTTTTGCATTAGTCACATTATTGATACCATGCGGGTTTCTATACGTAAAACATTCTCTAAATATTTGCTTACTAAACAATAAATAGAATTAAGGAATCGTATCAGAACTTTACTTCAACAAGACAGCCCACCCTCTCTACATATCTGTTTATTTTATCAACATTTACTGAACATCTGACTGCTAGGGAGGGAATGTACTGAGAGAGTATTTTAAATATATTCATATACATTAAACCTATGCACTCTATATTCTACCATCAGCAATCTCTTTATCTATTTAGTCCAATTNATTTCTCACANACATCNCCAACTACCAGCACAAAATCAGAAAGTGATGGGAAAGTGATATCGAAGGGAACCACTTGGCATTCCTGATGTTGAGATTCTGGGTCCCTGGGTTGGATGCTCTATCACAGGAGTGAGCAGGAAGTGAGCCAAAGGTCTGCCAGAAAGCACCTAGGTGTGCAATTAAGTTTCAAGCAACAATCAGGCAGAAGCTTTGGTATTCTGACCACACATCACCCACTGCAATTCTTCAAATGAGGCAATCTGAGGCTCAGTTTGACCCTCTTCCTGCTCTCTGCATTTCCTTTTCTTTTTAAGAAGATTCTGGCATCAGAAGATGATAACTAAATGGTAATGTGTCATTGTTCTGATGAGTAGGGTTACAATGCTTGAGACAGATAGAAACATGTGAGAGGCAGTTGGATGGCAGATCAAAGGCATTTCCTGACCAGAAGGTGGAAAATAGCAGTCGAGACTTTCAACAAATGCACTTACNAAACCAGAGGAGCTTCTTAGGCATTTATTATAAGCCAATTCAAACCCTTAGGGTTATTGAAGATTTTGTGAAAAGCACCTCTTAACTGACCAACTGTCAATTAGCAAAGGAGAAAATGCCTCAAGTACTCCATTATGATGATGATCAAATAAACGGGCTTTGATTACTGTAATAATGGTGCTATAATGTATGAAAATCTTCAGTTTTAGATATGAAAAGAATTCNCAACTAGTGATCATCTGTAAAATCTACCATGGAAGACTATGAGTATAATTGCTCNGTGATGCCAATTTACTTTTCTTCCTCCAACTTTTCAGGTGATGTAACATAATGAGTAACAATAACCATTACAGTTTGATCGTGCTAATCTAATTTTCTGGATGACTTATCAACCTTCCAAGGATGTCTTTCTTCTAATTTCTGATCATTGTATCAGTCAATAATTAGTCTAGGGATGAGAAATGCAGATTATATGACACTGGCTGAGAGAACATAGGACTCGTAGTGGGTGTTTAGCCTTGTGTTCTAGTGTTTGATTGCATTCATGTGTGCATGTGTACACACATGAATATATGTATGCATTTTATGTGAATTATACATACAAACTTACATTCATACATATAAACATAACTTTCTAATTNCTTATGTAATTTAACAGNATGCATACTTGAAACATTATTTAACTATTTTTGTACAAATCAGCCCCTCAATATTTCAAAACAAACAATATTAAGAATCAGAATGTCTATGTAAAATGGATCAACTTTTGTACCACACCCAAGCACTTGAAAAAGACCATTTGAAAGCATCACACATCACATCACTGGTCCTGGGACTTAGCTGAACAAACACTACTCTTCATTTTTCCTAATTTGTTTTTGAGTAGTCACCAAATTCATTCAGCCTTAACTGTATCAGGTGAAACATCAGCATAATACATATTTGGGGAATGCCACGAGAGGCGATATCACATATGAAATGGTTCTGCCTTTAACACAGTAGAGCACTCAAGTGTACTCATAGCTGTATCAGTTCCTGATGTCTTTGTACCTGAACCCTATTTTGTGCTATTTCATTAAAATTAGTCGTAGTCATTGGATTTCAACAGCACTAGAGAGTAAGAACTGAAACCTGACACTAGAGAGGCATTGCTGGTGTGCAGTTGATGTAGATCAGGAGAGTAACACTGTTTAACCCTGTTGATTTTTCTGCATTACCAAGTATTTGATTAGACTTAGAAAAAAGACCTTCATTTGATCTTTCTCAGTGTTCTGGTGAAATTTTATACAATACATTCATAAACTAAATTTGGTGCAGTGCCCAGTTTGTAAATAAAAATAATAAATAAATATTTTATATATAAACCAGACACTGTTCAGGCCTGAAAAATGGTATATTGATGTTTTCAAACTTAGAATACATGTAGTGCTCACCTCTTGACAATTCTCTTGGCTGATTTAGCAGGATTCAGCTAGTGACTGAATCAACTCTACTCCACATTCTGTGTCTATCAACCATGTCTCTTAAATATCCATTAAATATAATAATAAATATCCATCATTAAAATAATCTCTCTTTATTGTATGGCAAGGCAGAGCTTGAGGAATCCATATCTGATATTGCTTTCTAAGGTAAAAACCAGTCTTTTGGTTGCCAAATGGGCAGTTATTTAAGAGTTTTACCTGCCAGTCCTTCAGGGTCACATCAGCTTTCAAGCACAAGCCACATTCTTCTCCATCTGCACAGTCAAAAGCTAAGCATATGAGGCTACGGGGCCCAGCTTGTCTGCCCAACAAGAGGTCTTCGTAGAGGGCACTTGCTCTGGAGAGAATTGATCACCTAATCTTTGCTAGATTTGCATTTCAGTCTCAGGTTTGCTGCTCCCAACACACTTCATTTCTTCATTATATTCACAAGTACCAACCAGGCATCAGAGTTGGAAGGCTAGGGTTTTCCTAGCCCAGGCCTACTTTCTTCCTGTCTCGTCTTCCACTCCTCGAACTTACCTTTGTTCTTGTACATTTTTATCAACATCTGTTCCCCAAAGCATTCCACTCACACACATAGCAGCAGAAGACCAAACGAAACAAAACTACTGGCTCTGAGTTGATCCTGTTGGGGGCAAAGCTGTGCATCTGCCCTTCATACCTGGACTGACACCTCATAAAGAAATGAACTTCATCTTGTAGGCCCCTTTATTTTTCTGCTGAAGTATCAGACTTACTTAAAATGTTTCAAATAAATAAAAGATTGCAGATTAAAAGTTTACCTGCCACAGTTGTATCTTTAAATGTTAAGTACTTTTTCCAAAATAAATTCCTCACATGCTTATTAGCTTTATAAATATCTAACACATTCCTTAATTCTTTATCAGCTTCAAAATGAGATCATCCTTGATACGTGCACATCATGGATAGATACTGTCTAGGNTGTACATAGATATTTAAAATCCACTATCATGATGAATATAAAGGATGTTAATTTCCCTTATAAAAGAGTTTAATATTGGTCCAGAACTGGCTTAGGCAAATGTATAGTAACAGCAGTGGTGGAGTTGAGACTGGAGAAATAGAATTTCACAAACAGCTAGACAATTGACTCTTCTTGAGTTATTTACTTACTATGAATGTGAGTTACAACATATTAACCCACATTGATCAGACTACATTATGACAAACTGATTATTCTCATGCCCTAGTGTTATGCACTCAGGAGCTGATGCAGCCCATATTTCTTGGACACTTTGTAAATCATATATCACTACAGCAGAATCAAAATAATTTGGAATTTCTAGGTTCATTGCAGCTGCACAGATTTAAAATACAGCAGTTAAAACGGTGAGCTTTGATGTACTATGACTCTATTGTTTCCCTCCAATAGGNACTTGAATCCTATAATCTCCCTGACAAATCCTAAGTGTACTCATTGGGGCTACGTTTTTATATAGCTGAGGATATTTTTCAAATTATTCTCTTCTGCTTTTTATTGCACAAAATATTTTGGAAAATATTTAAGTTCATGAAGTATCTGAAAAAAATCTCGAAAAAGAACTACCTTTTATAATTNGTGTTCATTGAATAAAAGTATTTTTAAATTCTCATTCACTGAACGTGTATTTATAAGAAGATGAAATGTGAACATTACAGGAATANAAATTTATTATGATAGTGAAGAAAGAATATCTTACAGTTGGTATGTAAAGATGGTAGAGCAAGGTCTATCCAAAATGCAGATAAACAACAGAAAAAGCAAAGTGATACTTTTGTTTTTCTATCAGCAGTTTGGTGTACAGCCTATTGACTTACTATAGATTTGCAGGAAACACATAATGCTTTGTCATTTAGCCTAAAACTCTGCTCTGAAAGCAGAGATGCTTGCCTACTTTAGTATCAAGCCCGGAAACACAGGGCATAATACATATTTCATTCTAAAGTGGTTTGAGGTTTATTTTATAGTGAATTTCACTCTAAGCAGGCACAAAATGGAAGTCATTTCTCTCTAGCCATATTAATTCTCATTTAAGAAAGATAAAACAATCAGGAGAAGGATGTGAATATTTATTAAATTCACACCCCTGAAATTTAATTTCTACTGAGTTAACTGTGATAGAATACCAGACTTTTCAAAGAATCAGGGAGTTATAACTGGTGCAAAAAAAAAAAATGTTGCCAAGGGCATTGGGTGATGCTAAACTTACCTCAGNGGAAGGGAAGCCCCAGCGCTTTTCAATCAATCCAGTTACTTTCTNTTTGCCTACTTGGGCATGTTATATGGAAAAAAACACAGCCGAGGAAATATTGAGTCCTCTGCCTGAGCTTTAAGGTAGACTTTTTAAAGAATAAAAAGCAAGGGTGAGACACTGAAATTTTAACCTGTATTATTTGTTTTTGAAGTTGTCTCTTTCCTTTGAAATTCTACAAGAAACACCTCTAGAAAATATTCTTTTTTAATTTTTTTTCCCAATGACACATGTTTAGAATGGGAATTTCCTTCATGGAAGAAGTTGAAAAACCAGGGACTGAGACATCATGCACAGGGTCTACTCAGGTCTGTATCGGGTCCTTTGTGTATATATTATGGCTCACAGTTCAGTATTTTTATGGGATTCCTGAGTGTGTGAACAAGTGGGTCTCTGGGTTTATTTGTCTTCTTTTGGGGATCTTTTCCTTCTGTTTGTTTGGTTAAATTTTGATGTCTTAGTTTTTATTCTATCTTATTA